>PVKS010012472.1:0-53630 GCA_004027875.1 Aplodontia rufa
GCCCATTTATCAATTGGGCTGTTAGTGTTTTTGTAGCTGACATTTTTGAGTATTTTATAGATTCTGGATATGAGACCCTTGTCTGACGAATCAAAGTCCATGATACTCTCCATTTCTGTAGGAAACCTCTTGACTCTTTTGATTGTTTTCTTGGCAGTACAAAAGCAAACAAGCAATAAATCAATTCTTAAGCCCTAGCACAGTTTAGCAGCTATTAGTGGGGAGGGGGAGACAATGGTCAGTCAGTCATCATCTGTGCCTGTGATGGGCAGGGAGGCTGGTCAGCTGGGGTGGGAGGTCAAAAGGGCAGGATGCCATGGAGCAGAACAGGAAGCCAGTTGCTTGTGTGCAAGCTCAAGCTAGGTTCTTTGTCAGATGCCCTCTTGGCCTCCAGCCAGAGCAGGATTTTATTCCCCAAGTCAGGTTATTATGCCCTTGTGACTTGGGGGCTTCAAGGTCCCAAACCATTAATGTAATATATAATCATATCACCCTGGGCAGAATTCTGTCCAGTGTTCTTTGTGATGTATTGCAAGGACAAATCAGAAACACATTTATCAGTCAGGACAAGCTAGCCACAAGCCATTTTGATTACTACAAATCACAGTTTGATACTTCTTTGTCCTATACCCAAACTTACACAGACATACGCCCTTATATACAGGCACTGAGGAATTAACAATTATTATATCATGGTTTATCAAGGGAAGGAGCAAGATCATGGCTTTCTCCATAAGTGTTCATATCCAACACTTACTGGGTGATGATGGTAACACCCAGCATTTACTGTATGTCCTTCTGATAGTATTTTCCTATTACTTATGATACTCTAGCACATTTGATGGTCTCTCAAAACTTCTCAAACAGTGTCAGGATGTGTTAGTCCTGGTCAAAAATGCTATACCTCAACCTGAATTTATAATTCCTTCCCTCCTAACAGAAACTGCTATCCTTCTGCCTCCCCAACTGGGCACCATTGAATCAAGGAACAGGAATCACAGATACTGACTTAGCCTCTCTCTGAGTGTCACCATCTATGATGCCTTATAAATGTCTGGTGTGTCAGTGCTATCTGGAAAAAATATTTGGGTATGCACAAGGGAAGGATAGACTGTGCATCCCCAAGCATATCAGTATTGAAGCAAGGTGATTGTAGGACAAAATCTGAGAACAGCAAAAAAGGTAACAGCTGAAAAGGAACCAAAACACAAAAACATTGTCCTTGAAGTGCCTCTCAAACTCACTACACATTAAAATCATCTAAGTTGTTCTGAAAATTCTAATATCCAGGTTATAGCTCAAACTAAGTAAATCAGAGTATCTAAGGGTATAACTAAGGCATAATATTCATTAAAACCTTCCTACATGAATGACCTAACAAAAGAGGAAGTTTGCCCATTTCTAGGTAGAAAGAGTGTCACTTATCTATCACTGCATGACAATATTGCCATTAACTCAGTGCTTTAAACAATGACACAATTTATCATTTCACAGTTTCTATGGGTCAGGAATACAGGCATGAATTGGGGGGCTGTGATTCAAGATTTATCAAGAGTGTGCCATGCATGTGGTGGTCTTTTCTGAAGCCTTGATGAGGAAAGAGTCACTTCCAAGCTCACACAGTTGTTGGTGGGATTCAATTCCCTGTGGCCTGTGGACTGAGGTCCTCATTTGATTACTGACCATTGGCTGGAGTAGTTTTTTCCCACGTAAGCCTCCCATTGTAGCTACTTGTTCATCAAAAAATACAAGCTGAGAAGGTAATAAGACTGCCTGATAGCAAGATGGAAGATATTATAGAACACAATTTCAAAAGGGATGTTTTATTACCTTTGCCACATACTGTTAAAAGTAAGTTATAGTCTGCTCACCCTCAATGGGAGAAGGTAACAGAGAGGAATAAGCATCAGGGAGGGGGGAATTATGGGATATTTTAGAATCTGTCCATCACAAATACTATACAACACAGATGCTATTATTCTATGTACAATGTCTGGCAGTCAATAAAATTATGAGTCTCATGAAACACATTGTCAATAGATAGAAAAAATTAACAGAAAAGACTCAGAAATGATCCAGATGTTGGAACAAACACAGGAACTTCAAAATAGTTATAATCAAAATGTTAAAAAATCAAGTGAAAAACATGGACAAAAGTGTGAACAGATGGGGAATGTCAGTAAAGAGAAGGAAACTATAAGAAGAAAATGGAGATGCTAGGAAGAAATAAAAAATACATGAAATGAAGAATTCCTTTTATACGTTCATTAGAGGAATCAACAGTTGGGAAAAAACACAGTAAACTTGAAGTTAGGGCAATAGGCACTAGCCATACTAAAAAGCAGACAAAGAATAAAAAGAACACAATATCTAAGATATTAAGGACAAAAACAAATGGAATCACAGAGAACCCCAACAGGATAAGCACCACTCACAGGCACACAGAGACATAGACATTAGACTTGTTCTATCCAAACTGCTGAAAACCAAAGTTAGTCAGAGAAGAGACATACTTTACACACAGAGAACAATGATAAGAAGTACAGCAGACTTATTATCAGATACTATGTGGGCCAGAAAATGAAGGAATGATGTTTTAGTGAGCTTTTCATCACAGTGACCAAAAGACCTGACAAGAACAACTTAGAGGAAGGAAAGTTTATTCACAGTTCTAGAGATCTCAGTCTATAGATAACTGACTCTATTGCTTTGGGCCCAAGGTGAGGCAACACATGATGGGGGAAGAGTGTGGAAGAAGGAAGTTGCTCCCCTCATGGCAGCAAGGGAATGAGAGACAGGAAGGGGCTGTAGAAAAGATGCACCTTTCCAAGGCATGCCTCTATGACCCATCTCCTTCAGCCATGCCCTACCTGCCTGCAGTTATCACCCAGTAAATCTGTTCAAACTGGGATGGATTAATTGGGTCACAGCTTTCATAAGTGAATCATTCCACCTCTGAATATTCCTGCATTAAAAGGAGCTTTTGGGTGATACCTCACATCCAAACCATAATGAGTGACATCTTAAATAACTGAAAAAGATGTGTATCCCTGAATTCTAGACTCAGAGAAAATATTTTTCATAGGTTAGTGCAAAATTAAAACTTTCTAAGAAAAGGAAAATCGGAAATAACTAATTGCCAGCATAATTATATTACAAAGAAATTCTTCAAGTAGTGGGAATATTATACCAGACAGAAGGTTGGAGTCACACACAAAAAAGAACTTCAGAGGCAGTAAAAATAAATATATATATTTAAATTCTTTATTTATATTTATATAAATGCTTTATTTTTCATGCTATAAAAGGTTACTAACTAAAGTAAAATTTATAATATTGTTTATGTGACTTAAAACACATATTGGGGCTGGAGCAGTGGTTTAACATGCGATGCTTGCCTGCCATGCACAAGACATGGGTTCAAACCCCAGCACCACATATACAATGAAGTGTTGGAGCAACAAAAGCCACATAAAAAACTAAATAAAATTCTCTCTCTCTCTGTCTCTCTCTCACTGTCCCTCTCTAGCTCTTAAAAAAACATGTAAAAGTAAAATTATGGCATAAACTATGGAAAAGAGAAATTGGAAGGACCCTATTGTAAGATTTTTTATAGTATTGTGAAAGTTAAAATTGTGATAAATAAAAATGCATATTACAAACCCTGGGGAAAAAATAAAATTTTAAAAAGAGTTATGAGTAAGTTGTCAATTGTGAAAATAAAAGAGAATTATGGAAAATACTCAACTGATTCAAAAGTGAGCATAGAAAGAGGAATATGGAAACAAAGAATAGATGAATGAATAGACAACAACTAGAAAGATGATAGGTTTAAATCTAACCATGAAAACACAACTTATCAACACGTTTCAGATATAGTTAAAGAAGGGGCCAAAAGGAAAACTATACTATCAAATGCTTACATAAGAAAAAAGATATCAAGTCAATAAATTAAGTCTCCACTTTAATAAGTTAGAAAAAGCAAAATAAACCCAAATCAAGAAGGAAATAAATAATAATAATCATCAATAAAATAAAAAAGAATTAATGAAGAAAAATCAATTAAATGCAAAGCTCATTCTTTGAAAAGATTAAGAAAATGGATAAGCCTCTATTCAAAATGGCCAAGACAGAAAGAGTAAAGACATAAATTACCTAAATCTGGAACAAAAGAGAGATCATCAGTATAAATGGCATGAAAAAGATAATAACAAATATTATGTTGTTTTCTGTCAATGAATTTGATAACATAAACAAAATGGATAACTTCCTTAAAAGACAAAACCAACAAATCTAACTGAAGGAGAAATAGATAAACCTGAGAAGTCTGCATATATGAAGGAAATTGAAAGGAAAATCCTTGACACAGATGGTGTGGTAGGCCATCTCTATGATGGCACAATGCTTCTCACCTCCTGATATTCTCAACATTGCATACTTTCTTCCTCTTGAGAATGAAAGGCTTATAGCCTTGCTTCTTACAAATAGAATAAGGGAGACATGATGGAATGGTGATCACTTGTGAGATTAGGTTATCAAACACTAGCTTCTGTTTTGGGTTGTCTTTCATTACTCCTTCTGTGCAATGCAAGCTGCCATATTGGGAGCAGCCCCAGGGAGAAGACCCACATAGTATGGTGAGAAAATGAAGCCCTCAGTCCAACAACCATGTGGGTGAGTCTGGAAGCAGGTCCTATAGCTCCAGTCAGATTTTGTGATGACTCTTCAATGATTTGACTACAACATAAGAAATCATCAGCCCAAAACACCCAGCTAAGCTGATCCCAAATCCCTAAACCATAGAAACTGATAGTATTTTAAACCATTTTTGTTAATTAAAAATTTAATTGAAATATAATAATTATATATATTTATTGGGTACAATGTAATATTTTGATACATGCAATAATAATATCAAAGTAATTGGCATATCCACCACCTCAAATATTTATTATTTCTTTGTGTTAAGAGCATTCTAAATCTCTACTTGCTCTTTTGAGATATACAAGTATTTATTGTAATTATTGTCAAGCATAGTTACCCTACTGTGCTGGAGAAAGTAGAAGTTATTCCTCCTATCAAGTACATTCCTATACTTACCATCCATTCTCCATTCCCTTATCCTTCTCAGATTTAGGTATTATTCAGGTACTGTTTGACACTGTACTTCTGTGAGATCAATTTTTTCAGCTTTCACATATAAATGAGAATATGTGGTGTTTGAATTTCACTTAGCATGTCTTCAAGGCTCATTCACATTGCTACAAATGAAAGAATGTCATTTTTTATTCTTTTACTACTAAATAGTATTCCACGTCATCTGTCAGTGAATGCTTATATTGATTCCACATTTTGGCTACTGCTGCAATAAACATGGAAGTGCAGATATATTTTCAATAAATTAATTTTATATCCTTTTGATACATAACCAATTGTAGAATTGCTGGATAATATGGTAGCCCTATTTCTAGCTTTTTTTTTTAGTAGCCTCCATACTATTTTCCATAGTGCCTGAACTACTTTAAATTCCTACCAATAGTATATAAGAGTTTTCCTTTTACCATATCCACGTCAGCATTTCTCTATTCTCTCCCCCCGCTTTTAAAAGAGAGAGGGACAGTGAGAAAAAGAGAGAATCAATTTTATTTAGTTTTTTCATGTGGCTTTCATTGCTCTGACACTTCCTTGTGTACATGGTGCTGGGGTTCAAACCTGAGTCCTCAGGCATGCCATGCAAGCAAGGTAACTGCTGAGCCACTGCTTCAGCCCCCTCTTTTCTCTTTTTGCTAATAGCCACTTTGATGGAAATGAATTGGTATCTCATTTCGGTTTTGATTTGTATCTCCCTGATGAGCAGTAAGGTCAACCCATTGGTCATTTGCATATCTTTTCTTTGTAGTTGTCTATTCAGTTCCTTTGCCAACTTCTAAACTGGATGACAATGACAACGAGGATGACGAGGATGACGATGATGATGACAATAACAATGACTACGACTGTGACCATAGCGATGATGATGATGGTAAATACTGCTGTTGAGTTGTTTGAGTTCCTTGTATATTTGGGATATTAACCCCTTGATAGATGTATAGGCTTGTGAGTATTTTTTCCATTTTTGTGTAGATGATCCCTTCACTGTTATTTCCTTTGCTATGTGGAGGCATTTTTGTTTGATGTGATCACATGTGTCAAGTTTTGCTTTTGTTTCTTGTACTCTTGAAGTTATATTCAGAAAAAGAAACCTTTGCTTGTACCAATGTTCTAAATCTTTTTAACAGTGTTCACAAGTACTTGCATAGTTTTGGATCTTACATTTAAGTCTGATCAATTTTGAGTTGATTTTTGTATAAGAAGAGAGAGATGGATCTTTCTGCATATGGATATGTAGTTTTCCTGGCACTACTTATTGAATAAATTAGCTTTCCTCTAGTGTCTGTTCTTGGTGCCTTTGTCAGTTGGCTGTAAATTTGTGGATCTATTTCTGGTTTCTCTACTTTGTTTCATTGGTCTATATGTCTGTTTTTATGCCAGTGCCCTGCTGTTTTGGTTTGCTATAGTTTTGTAGTATGTTTTGAAGTCAGGCATTGTGATGCCTCTAGCTTTCTTTTCATTTTATTTTTGATCAGGATTTCTTTGTCTATTTGGAGTTTCTATATGAATCTTGGGATTTTTTTCCATTTCTGAGAAGAATGCCATTATTTTTGATAGGAATTACATTTAATCTGTAGATTGCTTTGGGTAATACAGACATTTTAACAATACTAATTCTTCCAATCCATGAACATGGGATGCATTCCCAAGTGTATGTGTATGTGTGTGTGTTTTCTTCAGTTTCCTCCACCAGTGTTCTAACATTTTCATTGTAGAGGTCTTCCACTTCCTAAGCTAAATTTATTCCTAGGTGTTTTTAAAAAATTGTTATTGTGAATGGGATTGCTTTTCTTGGTTTATTTTTCAGATAGTTCATTGTTAGTATATAGAAATGTTATTGATTTTTGTATGTTGGTCCCATATCCTGCTACTTTACTGAATTTGCTTATGAGTTCTAACAGTTTCTTTGTTTTTTTTTTTTTTTTGGCAAAGTATTTAGGTTTTCTTATATCTAAGATCATGTTGTCTGCAAACAAGGAGAGTTTGACTTACTTCCCCTCCAATTTGGTGTCCTTTTTTTTGTCATGCCTAATTTCTAGTTAGAACTTCCATGTTTGTTGTTTTAAGATGCTAACTTGAGGTAATATTTAAAGTAGAAATTAATAGATAACTCCACTAGTGAATTTTACCAAACACTTAGGGGAGAAATAATACCAATTCTAAAGAAACTTTCCCAGATATCAGAAAATAATACTTCTCAAATTATTTTACGAGGCTAGTAGTGTCTTGATACCAAAAATACAGACATGATAATATCAGAAAACAAAAGCTCAATATACTGCATGAGCATAGACACAAAAATCTTTCACAAAATAGTTGCAAGTTAAATCCAGCAATATATAAAAAACAAAATAGATCTTAGCAAATGGCATTTATCCTGGGAATATAAGGTTATAATATTGAAAAATAAATCAGTTTTACCTTATTAATACACTAAAAACAAAGCCAGTAGTCTCTTTCTCTCTTTCTTGTAGTGGGGATTGAATCCAGGAGCATTTTACCACTGGGCTACATCCCCAGCCCTTTTTTATTTTGAGACAGGTCTCATTAAGTTGCTTAGGACTTCACTAAGTTGCTGAGATCCTCTTGTCCAAGTCCTCAGAGTTGCTGATATTACTGGCATGTGACACCATACTTAGCATATTATCTATCTTGATGCAGAAAAATCATTTGAAATAATTCATATTTCATATGAACCGCTCTCAGAAACCTGGTGATAAAAGGTGAATTTTTCAAATTGATTTTTTTAAAAAAGCACTTAACAAAGACTTACAGCTATCCACATCATACCAGAGGTCCTAGCCAACACAACAAGGTAAGAGAAAGAAATAAAAGGCACACAGATTGTCAAAGAAGAAATGAAATTATCTTTCTTCCTAAACACTATGATTGCGGATGCAGAAAAAAACCCCTACTCCTCAAACACAATAAAGATGCTATTAGATCTTATATGTGAATTTAGCAAGATCATAGTATATAAGATCAATACAAAAAATCAAGTATATTTCATCTTACTAGTAACAAATGTTTGAAAATATAAATCTAGAAAATAGAATCATTTATAGTGTATAAGGCATAAATTACTAGAGATAGATCTTATAAATATTAGCTGGGTTTGTAAGCAGAAAATTGCAAAACTGTGATGAGAGAAAACAAAGAATATCTAAATAAATGAAGAGTTATACACTGCCCATGAATTTAAAACTCAATATGATTAAGATGTCAGTTCTCCCCAAATTAGTCTATAGATGCAATGTAGACTTAACGAAAACAGCTGGCATTTTTATGGAAATTGTCAATATGATTCCACAGCTTATGTAGAAAAGCAAAGGAACTAAAATAGCCAAGGTTATTTTTAAAAAAGAACAAAGTTGGAGCACTTATATGCTCTCCTTTCTAGATTTAATATAGAGATACAGTAATTGAGACAGTGTGGTCATGGTAACAGGATACATATAGAGATCAACAAAACCAAATAGTGTGTGTGTGTGTGTGTGTGTGTGTGTGTGTGTACCTTTGCAAACTACATACTTATAAAACTTTTAATGGGTGCAATGGCAATACAATGGAGAAAAATATTCTTTTTAACAAATGATGCTGGAAAATGGGGTATCTATTGTTATAATATTGTGAAATACATATTTAATTTTTGTCCCTGTTTCTTGTCTCAAAATGCCTAAAATTCTTGTAATTTTCAGAGTGACAGGGGATGATAAGAACATCTTTTTTCATGATATTGGGCTTTAGTCCCTGGTTCCTGGCCTAAGAGCTCTAAGAGCTTTGGAATCTCCTAAGTGATGACTGTCTTTTTGTATGATGAGATGAGATGACTAGTGGCTGGGGGCTCCTAGGTGGCTTCAGATTGGTGACTAGTCACCGGAAAGGACAAAGTGTAATTAGAAGTTTGGAATTAGACTCCTCCAGGGAGGGAGGGGCCAGGAGAATGAATTCAGCCATTAATGGCCAATGATTTAGTCAATCATGCTTGTGTAGTGGAACCTTCATAAAACCCTAAACAATGGGGTCTGGAGAGTTTCCAAACTGATGAGCACATGGAGGTGCTGGGTATCTCTTCCCCATTATTTGCCCTGTGAATCTCACCTATCTGATTGCTCCTGAGCTGTATCCTTTGTAACCTATAATTTTATTGTAAAATAAATATAAGTAAACAGTTTTCCTGAGTTCTGTGACCTCTTCTAGCAAATTATCCATCCCAAGGAGAGAGTGGTGGGAACCTCTGATTTTTAGTTGATTGGCCTGAAATACTGGAGGCCTGGAACTTATAATCGGCATGTGTACTGGGGGGCAGTCTTGTGGGACTGAGTCCTTTATGTGCAGGTGTGGTGTTAACTGCATGTGGTTAATATCAGGATCTAATTAATTATTGGATGCCTTGTTGGTACCTGGAGAGTTGGAGAATTGGTTGTTGATGTGGGAAAAAGCCCCACACATTTGATTATCGTAAGTGTTCTATGGGTAGAGAGAGATCCCAGTTATTTCAAATACAAATACACACAAAGAATCTCCATCCATAACTGCCACATATAAAAAAATTCATTGGAAAAACACCACACAAAGAAATATGAAAACCAAACACTTTAAAAATCCTAGATGAAAACAGAAGAAGCTCTTTGGGAAGCTGAGTTAGGCAAAGATTTCTAAAGGAGACAAAAAGCAACAAACCATAAAATACAAAGTGAATAAAATAAACTTTACTACAAGGAAAAATTCTGCTCTTTGAGACACTGTTAAGTGGGGGTGCATGCCTGTGATCTCAGCTATTTAGGAGGCTGGGGCAGGAGGGTAGTAAGTTCAATTTTTAGACCCTGCCTCAAAAAATAAACAAATAAAATGGGCTGGGGGGTTGGGGATTTAGCTCAGTGGCAGAGTGCTTGCCTAGCATGTGCAAGGCCCTGAGTTCAGTCCTCAGCCCTAAAAAAAAAAAAAAAAAAAATGGGTTGGGTATGTAGCTGGTGGAAGAGCACTTGCCTAGCATACATGCATAAGGCCTTGGGTTCAATTCCCAGTACTGCAATAAAATAAAAAATAAATTAAAAAGAGAGAGAGGGAGGGAGAGGAGCTAAAGATTTTGGGGAAGATATTTGAAAGACAGAAGTCTGAAGTCTGAGAAGGATTGGTATCCAGAATGTCTAGGGAACTTTGAAAACTCAATAATAAAAAAATCAATTTTTAAAAATAGGCAAGTAGTTTAATAGATATTTTAGTAAAGAAGTGATATGGGTAGCAAATAGGTCCCTGAAGAGACACTCAGCATCATTAATTATTAGGGAAATAGAAACTAAAATCACAGGAAAATACCACTATTTGCCTATAAGAATGGATGACATTTTTTAAAATCTGAAAATACCAAGTGTTGGCAAGGATGGAAGCAACTGAATTCTCATACGTTGCCACTTTGCCAGTATAACAAGTTTGGGAAACAGTTTGGCAATTTCTTACAAAGTTAAATATATACTTATTGTATAGCTCAGAAATCCTACTCCTAGGTATTTACCTAAAATAAATTTAGACATATCTACAAAAATCTTGTACATGAATACTTATAGCAGCTTCATTCATGATTGTCCCCCCAAAAAAGGGATAACCCAAATGTCTGTAAACTGAATGGATAGGAAAGAATTGTTATATAATTAAAATGGAATATCACTCCATTATGAAAGGCAATGAAATATTGATTTAAGCAAAGTTCAAAGACAAAAAGCAGATCAGCAAGTGACAGGAACTGGGGGTAGGGAATGAAGTGGGTTAACTACAGAGGGACCTGAGGTTAATTTGGGCTAATGGAACTATTCCTCACAAAGATCTGTACATCTATGAGGGGTGCATTCTACTTTATGTGAATTATACCTCAATCTTCCTGACTTCCAGACAATCATGAAGGTCAGGTGTGGTATCATTACTTTCAGTCAATGTTGTTATAGAGGTCCTGGTTGGTATAATAAGTAATAAAGAGGAAGCAAGAGACTTCAAGACTGTCTTTGTTGGCAAATGATATAATTTTTTATGTGGAAAGTAAACAAAAATGATCAGAGAAAAAGCATTATGGTTAATAAGGGAGTTTAGAAAGTTCACAGTTATTAACCTACATACAAAAGTCAATTCCAGTTCTATTTACCAGAATTTTTGCTTTTATAAAGTTATCGTTTATAAAGCCACTAATAAAGATTGCCTGTGAGTAAATCTAATGAGACATGGAAATTTTCATGGAGAAAATTTATACAAGGGAAGGGGAATATCTGCTGTGCTCAATAATGAAGGTAGATGATGACTTCTGAAATTATTAATAGGAAAATGATTATTCTTGTTGCTAGAACTACACTGGGACAGACTGAAAGGATGAATTGAACACAGTAAAACTCACCTGGATCAATATGAGAAAGGTGTGAATAGCATAAAGGAAAATAGCTTTGGGCACATACCCAGTACCCAGGGCAGTTAACTCTTCATACCCATCAGAGAACTCTAGCCTCACCTTCTACCTGGGTGTCCACATTGAAAATCGAAATGAGAAGTTCAGTCTAGGGGCTGGAGCAGTGGTTCAGTGGTTGGAGCACTTGCCTGGTATGCCCAAGGACCTAGGTTTGAACCCCAGCACCACATATACACCAAAGTGTAAGAAACGAAGGCCAGATAAAAAAAGAAATAAATAATTGATTCTCTCTTTCTATTTCACTGTCTCCCTCCCTGTCTCTCTTTTAAAAAAGGAAAGAAAAATTCAGTCTAGCTTTTACTTGTAATATTTGATTTATCATGAAACATTAAAAAATCTCAAAATGATTATATAGAATAATAGAGTGATCACCCTTGGTCCCATCATCAGCATTATTCACACCTTACCATATTCCATTAGTGGTTTCACTTTGCTCTTTCTCATCAGGAGGATGTAGCTGCATGGAACAGAAGGATCGTTTTGCCACTGCAGGTAACGGGGTAAGCTTGTTTGCCTCTCTTCTTTCCATGGTTATAATGGGAGGTAAAGATCCATCCACAGCTTCAGATATGCCACAAGTCACAGTAACTTTAACAAGCAGAGAGGCAGTGCCTGGAGGATTAAGAGACAGGGGAATACCGGGAGGTGGTTTTCCTCCAACAGCCTTCTTAGTTAAGCGGGGTGCTTCAGCAGGAGGACAAATGGCTTACTGACCATGATGCTTGTTCAAGGGCACACCTGGCCCCAGTGCTCACAGGTGAGCAGGATTTGATAACCTGGATCACTTGGGGTTTCTGGTGTGTATCTCTACTTCCATTTCTTTTCCTTTTTCTTTACTTTCTTTTTTTTTTTTTTGAAAGAGGGACAGTGAGAGAGAGAGAGAGAGAGAGAGAGAATTAATTTTATTTAGTTTTTCATGTGGCCTCCATTGCTTTAACACTTTGTTTTGTACGTGGTGCTGGGGTTTGAACCTGCATACTTGTACATGCCAGGCAAGTGCTGTAACCACTGAGCCACCACTCCAGCCCCTCTACTCCTATTTCTTGATTTTAGCTGAGTGACCAATTCAGTATTGAATTCTATGTGGGTGGTTAATCAAGGTCAAACCACAAAGGTCATAGGAGTGTGTGCATTGTCTTCTGTTTGGGGAGTGTTGGAAAAGGGTGGTAAGTAAATCACATGGCCCTCAGGCCACAGGCTCATGTCACAGATGACAGGTTTGAGGAACAAGTGCAGTTTCCAGGGGATTTCAGCCTTGCAGGGCGCCAGCCACGACCAAACCCAAACTGCCTTAGTAGCTCCGTCCTCTTACTGTTTAAGTGCTGACATCTTATTTTAGATCTTGCCCTTCTCACTCAGTAAAAAAATTTTTTTTGGACTTAGGTCCAAAAACCTCATAAGGATGTTTAAACATGTTTCACTGATCCAGGAAATGGTGCCTGGTAAAAACTAAAAATAACCCAGAAAGGCTCAGGCTAGGCTTCAATGGCAGAATCCAAGGAGTTCGAAGGATTTCTAAACTTGGCCAAAGGCTTTCCTGCTTTTCTATTTCAAGATCAGTCACTTGAGAATCTTCAAAATCTGAAGATCATTCCTTCCTTTTCCTGGTATTGAAAAATAGGAGAACCCTGGCTTAACTCTGGAGCAGATTGCAATTTATATTTTGGTCCTTCTGTCGTGTGGTAATGATTGTATAATGATGTGGTTAAGAGTACAGGCATCAGAGTGAAGTAGCTTGGGTTCAAATCTCAACTCTGTTATTGGTTATGAGGCCTTGGGCAGGTGAGTTAACCTTGCCCAGCCTCAGTGCCCTTGTCTGCAAAATCAGGATTAATATGAGGATTAAATGAGGTAATGTGTGTGCTTAATACAGGTACTAGAACACAGTAAGAATTCAGTAAGTAGTAACTCTTACACTTACATTTATTTTACTGTACACATAACTTTCACTTGGTTTTTGGTAACGGTCTTAGAAATGAAGAATCAGTACTCTTGATTGTGTGTATGATGCCAGTAAATTGATGTAACTTCTATGTCAGAGTCTGCTAACTATTGACAAAATATTCCTGACCAGGCAGCTAAGACCACATATCCCAGCTCCCTTATGGTTAGGAGATGCCATGTGACCAAGTTCTGACCAGAAAAATGTGAACAGAAATGAAAGGTGCATTTCCAGGCATGGCCCACAGATCTCTCCTGCAAAGCCTCCTACATCCTCTTTCTCCTGGGATGGGGACAATTATGGTGACTTCAGAAACTATATTAGTAAGTTTTTTGTTGCTGTGACCAAAATGCCTGACAGAAGAACAACTTAGAATAGGAAAGGTTTCTTTTGGATCAATCTCTGAGGTCTCAGTTCATGGTCAGCTGACTCCACTGCTCTGGGTCTGAGGACAGGCTGAACGTCATGACGGACAGGTGCAGCAGAAGAGAGCTGCTCAGCTCATGGCAGCCAGGAAGAAGAGAAAGAGGAACCAGGGACAAAATATATAACCCCTAGCAGGATACCCCTAGTAACCTACTTTCTTCAGCCACACCCCACCTACTTATAGTTAACATCAGTAATCCTTTCAAATTCTGAACTCATCAACTGCTTCAGTCCCCTGATTAGGTTACAACTCTCAAGATCTCGAGATTTTACCTCTGAACAGTCCCGCATTGACTGTCACAGGAGCTTATTGGAGGACACCTCACAACCACACCGTAACAGAAAGCTTACACTGAAGATGGAAGAGCATCTGCCACGCAGAGTTCTTGTGTGACAGTTGGGGTTTGGCGACAAACCAACCTCCACTGAGAAGGAACGCTCACCTTGGACTGAGATAAAAAACCCACTGTGTTTGAGCCACTGTTATTTGTTACCTGTTTCAGCAGGTAGTGGCAAGTGACTCGTGCCTGTTTGATTATCTCCTTCATTAACTAATACTTTTTTTTCCTTCTCATTTCCTACATTCCTGACTTAAGTAAAAGAGTTAAAACAGAAAGTTTCCGGAGGGGACCATTAACAGAAATCATCTGGAAGCTCCTGCTGATTTTGTGGAGAACTCATGCTCCTCTCTTGCTCTGACCTAGGCACCTTGGGAGTTAGGCCTCACTAAGAGGATGTTGAGAGTGGTTGTGGAAAAGCTCAGATTACCTGGATTTTACTGTTTTTGACAACAGAGTCTTCACCATAGGGAGGAGGATTCGCCTGACCATGTGTCCCCATTTAAACATATTCAAAAGCGTTTGTGAAATGAAGAGAAGCTTAGTTGAGGATGGCTGAAATCATTCATGGGAATCACATACCATTTGGAACACGCAGTTAATGGCAAGAAGTGTTAAGAACACACAGTGGGTTTTGACATCCGTCTCCACTCCTGCAGTTGACCCTTAACAAACAAGGCTGAAGCAAGTTTCTGCTCCAAAGTAGTCTGTGTCCTCTTCTGTAGGTTCCCTGCAGCTATTATCTCCAAGTCATTTGCCAGAATTGCTTTCTGTACCAGATCTTCTTATTGTCTCCAAACAGCTCTGTCTTTCTGCCAGGTGCCCCCAAGGTGTCCGCAGCTTCCTTTGCCTGCTAGTAAAAGTGGCGGGCTGCTAATGAGAGCGATGTGCTTACCAGAGCCCTCTGACTGCGGTCTCTGCAACAGCCATAAGAAGGATGTTTTAAGCTTCCACTAGGACGAAAATGTTGCTTCTTGCTTGAAGTTTGAAATGATGTCCCACTCTTGGAGAGCACTTTGAAACTTCCTGTGTAGGTCACCCCATCAACTCTTCTCCAGCGTGGAGACTGAATTGGTCACACTCTGGGCCACATATCTCTGACAGCACAGTTTGGCAGCATGTGATGCTCTTAGATTTTCTCCTACGGGCTTTCCATCTAAGTAATGAGGCTGCAGTGGATGTTAGTGACTCCTCAAAATTCCACATTGAAACCCAAACCCGATGCGATGGTTGGGGAGATAATTAGGTCATAGAGGCAAAGTCTTTATAAAAGGGATTAGTGCCGTTATAGGAAAGACCAAAGAGCTAGTTATCTATCTTTCCCCCATGTGAGAATAGAAGAATTTGGGTCTCTGAAAACCAGGAAGTGCCCCTCTCTGTAGACACTGGATCTATTGGCACCTTGATTTTGGGTTTCCCAGCTTCCATAACTGTGAGAAACAGATGATTGCTGTCACCTGGTCTATGGTAATTTATTATAGCAGCCCTAGCTAACCAGGCAGCAAATATATTGTATAAATATAAGACAAGACCACAAACCCAAACCCCTTTGTAGTCCCCTAAATCTCCCTGAGAGATCTGAGACAAATGAAAACAGTGTTAGAAGAGGTATTAAGGGGTTGCTGGAGCTTGGGGGAAATGACCCATCAATTCAAATTAGATGCTCTTTAGCTCACAGATGTATAGATGGATAACTAGAGTCCTTGATTATCAGTGGATCAGCATTGATAGTAAAAAACAGAACCAAGATTAAAGGTACAGTCTTCCAGGATACCCTGCTAGAATCCACACTGTAGTTACAAAGATTAAATACAAAAGAAAGGAATTCATATGAAGGAAAACTATGAAATCCCATAGCCTTCTTATCCCAAAAGCATTTTCTTAGGAAGAGAATTCTGGAATATGTTGCAAAAGACAGAAATTTCTAATTTTTATATCCTTATTAGGAAAACTAGCTCTAAAATTATAACAAAGCAACAATTGATCAGGACAGGTAGTAAATAATTAATTCAAGTCAAGCCTTAAATTAGAACTCCACTCAAGATAATCAGTCCTTCCTGTCCTGGAGCTTTGGGCTATCTTTAGCATTTTTATATTATACTAAGGCAAATAACAAGGTTAGTATTAATGTCTCCATTTTGCACATATAGTTAAACAGGTCAAATAAGATCATATATAGGTAGATAAGTTGAATAAGGACTATTAAGAGGAAAACACAGTACTCCAATGCAGGCCTGCCTGGCTCTGAAACATTTTCACTGTCAGAAGTCCTGGTATCTATGCTATGTGCACTTATGACTATATCAAAATGAACCCCTCTATTATGTATAACTATAATGCATTAATAAATACATTTTTAAAGCCCTGATATCTTTTCTCTCATTTGTGGAAGCTAGAATATAAGTGTAAATAGCACATTAGATGGCTAACCTAACAATTACCTCATCATGTATGAATTCTTAATGATCATGGGGAACTGTGCTTAGGTTCCTGGGGGATGTAGGGAGGGGAAAGGGAGGGAGGAAGGGAATAGGAAGGACATCACAGGGACCACAGGGAGTTAGTATGGGGGAATCTAACCTGAGGGGAACCTCTGACTTCCACGAGAAGTCCGATTAACTTGGGTCTTAAGCAGAGTGAAACATGGAACCATGGGGAACCCAAAGCAGGGAAACCATGGTTTGGCACCAGTATTGTCTTGTTCTGTCATTACACTTTTGTTCTTGTTTGACGATGTTCCTCCTAGTTGGAAGACCATGTTTATTGAATACAAATTTAAAAATAAATAAATAAATAAATAAATAAAAAGCCCTGATATCTGTCAAGAGTGTGTTTAGGTACTTAGTTCTCTTCCTACCAAATGGGCATGATTTAAGAAGACAAATAATACAAGCATGACCATTCTACTATCAACAAAAAATGCAAGTTCTTCAACTGAGCCCTAGAACTTTCTCCTTAAATACGTTGGTTAAGGTCTTGTTTCTTCTTAAGTTGAACTCTGTTTTGACCCAGGCTGAAAGATATCTTTGAAATCAGAAGGGTTGAAATTCAGTGTTACAGTGGGACAGAGAAAATATCAGGCTTTGAATTTCCAACCCATTTCAGCCATCAAACTGTTCTCCTTTCTATAGCCTCTAGTTGAGGTTTTATGGTATTGGTATAACCAAGAAGCAACTGCTGAAATTATTTAAAAATGAATGCTTGGTCTTCTTCCTTACAAGATTCAAGAGGTGCAGAGTAAGGCTAAGGAGCTGCATTTTTCACACACATTGGGATGTAACCAGGGAAATTAAGTTTATAAGTACCTCAATTTTCCTTATTATTCTCATTTTCCCTTTTTTGTTTTAATCCCATGACCCCTTGAGGTTAAGGGTTCTTTTTTAAGCCACATTCTTTGGTTCTTTGTCCCTTTAGAACTGCACTGCTGGTGTATACTCTGGAGTTAGGAAGTCTCAGTACTAAAGCCAGAAAAACAGTGGTAAGATCGCAAAACCAGAAGGTCTGAACCGAAGATGCCTCAGTCAGGAGGGATAGAAGAGGTTGGAAAAAAAAAATATGGGCATATAGTCAAAGACAAACACAAAAGAGTGACACAAACCTGAAGGAATCATGCCAGAAAGGTGAAATCCCAGAGCAAGCTGAGGCTCCTGGAAAATGCTAGGGGCACAAATATGGGTTTTTAAGAAGCCACACAGGGATCAAAAGCAATGAAGAAATAAAGGCCAGGAGCAGATGATGTAATGTTGGCAGACAACAGGCTGAGCAGCAATGCTCATTTCCTGTTTTTCTTCCCTACTCTGTCAGGGACAAGGATCTCCAAGCCTAAATTTTGCAGAATAAACATGTTTAGAGAAAATGTTATCCAAAGATTGGAGAGGGGGCAGGAAAGAAAATCGAATTGTAGGAACGGAGTGCAACTTTTTTCTTTTAATTTTTTTTCGGAGTGCAACTTTTAAGACCAGATGAATTACATCACAGAGCACCCAAAATTGCATTGGAGTTATAACCCTGTTATTGGATCTCTTTAAAGAGTATGGAGGCGGCTGGATCGATGGCTTAGCCAGTGGTTAGAGCACTTGCCTGACTTGTATGAGGACCGGGATTCAAACCCCAGCACCACATACACAATTAAGTTTTGGAAAAACAAAGCCCAGATGAAAAAATAAATAAAATTGACTGTGTCTTTTCTTTCCTCTCTCTCTCTCTCTAAAAAACAAAAACAAAACAAAAAAAAAAAAACGCTAATGAAGAAAGAGAAAGAGGAAGAGGGACACTAAATGCACTAAATGACTGGAGATAAGCATATCTGATTTTTCTTGAAATTTATTTCTAGGAACCATATTAACCAACTGCAATGTTAATCCTCAGCAAAATCTTAGAAGATATGACGAGATAGATAATTTGGCAGAACTTAGAAAAGAGAGTGGTGATCACCAGGAGCCAGCAGAGGATTTGTGGAAATGTGTTATGTCCAAGTCTCTACGTTTTCTTTTTCTGTAATGTATCCTGTTGATAGATTGGGGAAAGTTGTACACATGGAGTGCAGCAATGTCAGATCCTGTTTCAGAGGATCTGCCCAGTAAATCAATTTAAGAATGAAGCCTGGGGGCTGGAGTGGTGGCTCAGGGGTTTCGGCGCTTGCCTGGCAAGCACAGGGACCCAGGTTCAAACCCCAGCACCATGTACACAACTAAGTGTTGGAGCAACTAAGGCTATGTGAAAAACTAAATAAAGTTGTTTCTCTCTTTCTCTGTCTCTCTCACTGTCCCTCTCTCTTTAAAAAAAAAAAAAAAGAACGAAGCCTGTTCAAGAACCCAACCATTTAGATGGCCTCTGTTCTCATCCCCGGTGGTTTCTCTTGCTGCCTGTCCTTCCTTTCCAACCACTCAAACACGCATCATTTTTGTGTATTCCATAGAGCAAGTTGCCATGGCGACAAGACTCCACCAGACTTCAGATCCTGCGACTGTGGCTTTGTTGTCCAGTCTTCTTGGTTTGCACAGTGTGTTCAGCTCCCTGTCTCTCTAACTTCCACTTACTGTTCTGACTCCCCAAACACATTGCTCTCCAGGGTGCATTCTGACGTCTCAGCCACCTTTCTCAGTTCAGTTCTTATTGGAGTAACTCTCCTGATCCTTGCATCTTGCTTCAACCAACGAGTTTTAGCGAAGGCTCTCAGGTTATCCTGAGGAGTTAATGTGAAAATGATGTAAATTTTTGGTTAAAATTTCACAAAATTAAATAATTTTATTACAAGTTTACTGTGCATCATGAGTGTGATATGGCTACCAGGAAGTCAATGTCACCACCAATTGCGTAATAAAAAAGCATAGAGTGTTAAGGGAAATAGTAGAGGAGTAATGACCCCACTGTTCAAGCATGTGAGGAGAAATTCTGAATGTGACTTAAACCTGAAGTAAATTGTGCAAGGACAGTTTTGTCACAGAAGGAGCTGACACTTACAAATGCATTCTATGTGTAGAGTATTTATTATGCAGGTTGCTGGTATCAGTTGCAGTAAGGAATGGTAAAAAATGAATAATGTGTGGAATTAATTCTGAATATAGTTGGCTCTTTGTGTCTGCGGGTTCCATATCCACAGACCTAATTGAATGCAGATAAAAAATATTCACCAAAATATTGTGTCTGTACTAAATATGTATAGACTTCCCCCCTTGCATTATTCCCAAAACAATACAACAGCTACTTACATAGAGCATTTACATTGCATGAAGTATAAGTAATCTAGTGATGATTTAAAGATTATGAGTGGAGGTATGTAGGTTATATGCAAGCATTATGCCATTTTATAGAAGGGACTTGGGCATCTATGGATTTGGGTATCTGTATGGGCGGGTGCAGATATTGAGAGATAGTTGTCTAAGAGAGGTACTGGCAAAAGAAACACATCCAGAGAGGGAAGACAAGGTTATTATTTTGTTTGCAAATTGTATCACAGGACTGACATTCAAAGGAACTAGGATATTTAATCTGTAGGGAGAAGAATCAAGAGATGTGGTAGTGCATCCAAGATTTTGATTGACTCTTCTGCAGAAGGTGAATGAGTTTCATTCTTATAAAGGGAGGTGTGGGACCCAAGGGAAGAAAGGGCCACCGATCTTGGCTATCCACACAAATACCTCTGCCCTGTGGTGTTCCAGATGCCTTGGGAGGCAGTGAGTGCTTGGCAAGGCTCCAGAGCATGGGCTGGAGACCTGGTGGAATGCTACTTTCTAGCATCCCCCTCCCACTCTAGTTTTCTATGCTTTGGAAGGAAGAGGTTTTGAGTCACCACATGGATGGGGACAGCCTTGATGTCCTGCAAATTGTATATCCCCTGAAGCCCTCTGTGTTGACAGCAGGGAGTCTTCTGTGACCAGAGCCTGAGGGGCAGGAAAGGATATCTGTAAAGGAGCTGGTCCCTCTCCCAGCTCAAGTGCCTACAAAAGCCAATGCTTAGGAAGATTCATTTTCTGTTTGGGACCCTTGGTCCAGGGTGACTGGTGCCGGGAACAGGTGGCTGACTCATCTCAGACTTCACTCAAAGGAAGGGCCTGCTGGGAAGCAGTGTGTCCAAAATGCCAACAACTTCCTGGCAACAGTCTGCTTTGCTCTGCCTATATCCTGTGTGAGAGGGAGGTGGAGAGAGCAGAAACAGGAGAGAGGACAGTCGGGGCTAAGAGGAGGGCGGGAACGATAGGGAGATGGGAGGGAAAGGGCTCTGTCCCTGTGCTTTGGTCCTACATCTGCCTATTTGATGGCATCTAAGCATATCAGTTTCTCCCATTCAAGTGTTAATCAGGATCAAGATTAATCAAGATCAGATGAGATGGGGTGTGTGCGGGGCAGTGTGGCCGTAGAGTATCACCAATTTCTCAGTTGATGAGAGTTCAAAGCAAAGGAATATCTCAGCAAGAAGGAAAATAATGGGTTTATTATATCATCCAGATCCCTCTTGGATCCTCTCAGCTGATGGTGTCACCAATAAGAGGACAGGAACTTCTTGTAACCAAGTGCAAAAGGGTCTGATCTTAGGGAGTACAAGGTTAATAAGTATAACCAAGAGGAAAAAGAAAAAAAAAGAAAACAATGGAGAGAGGTTTATTACTTGCAGCAAGTGAAGAGAGCCCTGGAGATAATTTTCAAAACAACGTTCTCAATTTGAACAAAGAAAGCTTGGGCTTTTATTGGGGAAACTGAGACATATTGTATAGGAAAAACCCATCATCACAAATTCAAAAGAAAAGATGCAGGGTACATTTGCCTCTGGGAAGAGGATTTAGCATTATAATGAGCAAAGTTTTCTCCAGTTCACCTAAAAAGACTGAGTCAGAGTGACGCGGTGATTTTGGCTGATTCTTTTAAGGTTCTCTGAGGAGCCTTAGATGAAATAAAAGAAAAATAACTCTGAAGGCATATTATTAATCTCTTAAAGGGGCAGCAGCCTCTGCCCCCCACCCAACAACAAAGATGTAGAAGCCAGTCCCTAGAAGCGCCCACCTCACCCAATGACCAGCATTCTGAGGAAGAAGATGCTACGTTCTGAAGGTATATTGTGCAATGGCTGTGGCTTTGGCGCTTGGCCCATGTGGATCTGGATTCATAGTCCAACTCTGCCATTTTGAAGAGGATGAATTATTCAATCTCCCTCTAAGCTTTAGTTTTCTCGTCTATAAAATGTGGTAATGCTAATATCTACCCTATTGGCTAGTGGTAAGATTTAAGATGAGAACCCATGTTAAACACTTCAGCCTAGAATCTAGACTATAGTAAGGACCCCTCAGTTATAGCTGACATATATGGCTACTTGTATTTTCCCCAAAACTGCTGCCACTGGGTGTCCCATCCAATATGCTCTTCTTACCATATGGCTCTCACTCATCAGGAAGGATCTATGTTCTCTTCTTTTAGAGGTGAGCAGTCATATTGTTAGGGGCTAAGCAAGATGGGCACATTTAGTGGCAAATGCCTACATTAATGCACATTCAGTGTCCTTTCTTTTGTTTCAGCTAAAACTTTGTGGAGAAATTTACAAAGAACCAGACATGATCTACAAGATCATGGACCCACTCTTCAGTTTTTATTTTTGGTTCTTAAAGAAAATTTGGCTCATTATAATATTGACTAAGTATGTCCAACAGTGTTCCTATCAGCTCTCTTTGCAACTCTGAACTGAGCATGACCAGAAACATTTGTGTCTGTTATTTTAACCCTTGCTCTCTGCCCCTGAACTGAGCATGCTCAGGAATGCACCCACTCCTGAAGTGAAAATGTATACACCCTAGAAAAAAATCCTCATGCTTCCAATAGTTTTCCTATATTCCAGCAGTGATTCTGCCAAAGAAGAAATCCAGAAATCTGTCCCATTCACAATAATCTCAAAAAGAATAAAATACTTAGGCACTAATCTGACTAAGGACATCAAGGATCTCTATAATGAAAACTATCAAACATTAAAGAAAGAAATTGAAGAAGATCTGAGAAGATGGAAAAACATTCCATGTTTTTGGTTAGACAGAATCAGTATAATTAAAATGGCCATTCTATTG
This sequence comes from Aplodontia rufa, assembly GCA_004027875.1. Classification (NCBI taxonomy): domain Eukaryota; kingdom Metazoa; phylum Chordata; class Mammalia; order Rodentia; family Aplodontiidae; genus Aplodontia; species Aplodontia rufa. Next base: position 22,858 of record PVKS010012472.1, read on the forward strand.
AAAGCCTTGTACAGATTCAATGCAATCCCCATCAAGATACCAATGACATTCTTCATGGATATAGAAAAAGCAATTCTCAAATTCATTTGGAGTAAAAGAAACCCAGAATAGCCAAAATATTACTAAGCAAGAAAGAAGAAGCCAGCGGTATCACAATATCTGACCTGAAATTGTATTATAGGGCTAATTAAGTAACAAAAACAGCAAGGTATTGGTATTAAAACAGACACTAAGACCAATCGAACAGAATAGAAGATATGGAGACAAATCCACAAGTCTTCAACTATCTTATATTTGACAAAGGGGGCAAAAATATAATGTGGAGGAAAGAAAGCCTGTTAAATGAATGATGCTGGATGAGCTGGACAGCCATATGCAGGCAAATGAAACCAGATCCCGGTCTCTCATCTTGCACAAAAATCAAATCAAAATGGATCAAAGAATTAGGAATCAAACCATCAATTACACAATTGCTGAAAGAAAAAATAGGATCAACTCTCCACGATGTTGGTGTAGGTGCTTCCTTACTCAATAAGACTCCCGTAGCTCAAGAATTAAAGCCAAGAATCAATGAGTGGTATGCCGTTAAACTGAAAACTTCTGTTCAGCTAAAGATTTAGCCAGGAGTATCAAGAGAAAACCTACAGAATGGGAGAAAAATCATTGCATGCTATGCCTCTGGCAGGGAACTAATATCCAGAATATACAAATAACTCAAAAAACTTAACACCAAAGCCACAAATAGTCCAATCAATAAAATGGACTAGGGAATCTAAACAGAAACTTCTCAACAGAAGAAGTCCAGAAAGCCAACAAATATATGAGAAAATGTTCTACACCACTAGGAATCAGAGAAATGCAAATCAAAACTTCACTGAGATTCTACCTCACTCCAGTCAGAGTGGCAAAAATGAAGGATACAAACAACAACAGATGCTGGGGGTGTTGTGGGAAGAAAAGAACGCTAACACACTTTGGTGGGACTGCAAACTGGTTCAACCACTCTGCACAGCAGTGTGGAGACTCCTCAAAAAACCAGGGTTGGAACTACCTTACTACTCGACCCAGCTATCCCACTCCTGGATATTTTCCCAAAAGAGCTAGAATCGGCACACTACAGAGACACACCTACATCAATGTTTATAGCAACTCAGTTTACAATAGCTAAACTTGGAACCATCCTAGATGCCCCTTGCTGGATTTTTGCAGCCAAATGGATGGAGATGGAAAAAATTATGCTGAGTGAAACATCCCAAACTCAGAGGCTTAAGGGCCAAATGTTTTCTCTCATATGTGGAAGCTAATGTAAAACCTACAACAGGATGATAATCAGCTGAGTTTAAGTAATAAACTCACCATAGTTGAAACTCCATGTAAGATGGATGAACTATACCTAAGAGGGTGTGGGGAGAAGGGAGGGAGATAAGGAAGAGATGGTGGGACAAGGGGGGCTATCAATGCAATAGGAATACTCAACTTCCCTTAGAAGCCCAGCTATACACAGACAGGCAGTGAACCTCAGAAATGTCAACAATTATTATACATGCATATGTTCATTTCAAACTATAGCATAGAGGATTGCAGAGGACACAGGATTTTCGGGGCATGGATGAAGCAGGGTAGATCCTGGTCTAGGATCGGCCTTAACTTACTATCTCTCTATGTCAATATCCATGTATGCATGATTATGTAACAACAATTCCCTCTAATATGTAAGTCTATGTCAAACTAATAATAAAAAAATGAAAAAAAACCCCACACTTCCTTTGTTCAGGGAGTGCATTGTTGCTTTACAGATAACTCTTGTGCTCTCCTTACTCTCTGCGGGTCATTAATCTTTCTCTATTCCTTCATCTTCTGGTCATGCCATTGGTTTCACACTCATCAGGAAGTGAACACTTTGCATTTGGTTATAATGTAGCCATCGGGGAAGCGATGCTTTGTGACTTCTGGGACTAGGTCATACAAAACACACATCTTCTGGCATGGTGGCACATGCCTGTAGCCCCAGCTACTTGGGAAACTGAGGCAGGAGAATCACTTGAGCTCAGGAGTTTCAGACCAGCATGGGCAACTTAGTGAGACCTTATCTCAAAATAAAAAAGAAATGGAAATATAGATCAATAGCAGAGCAATTGCCTAGCATGCTCGAGGCCCTGGTTCAATCCCTTACTACCAGAAGAAAAAAAAGATACACTTCTGCTTGCTTCTCTTGGGTTGCTCACTCTTGACATCTAGTCTGCATACTGTGAGGAAGCACAAGCCACCCACAGACAGGGTCTTTTGAAGAAGCACTAACTTGCCAGCTATACGAATGAGCTGCGGTAGAAGAGAAACCATGTTCTAGCCAAGTAGCTCCTGCTCAAGCTGAGTGGAGAGAAATGAGCCAGCCACACCCAGCCCTGTTAATATTGCAGATTCACAAGCGAAGTAAAGAATAATTGTCATTTTAAACCACAAGGTTTTGGGACAGCTTATTATGCAGTAATGTTAACGGAAACAATATTATTTCTATTTATATCTAAAATAGGATTTTTCCTTCTGCTTATGTTACCTTCTAATCCTTATCATTAACACCATGAAGAAAAATAAGGTAGTAGAAAATGCTGCTTCTTGCCAAATCGTCTATGATTCTTCTGGGCATCTGGGGAAGACAGTCAAATGCCACTATCAGTTGAAATTGTGAGATATGGATATGCAGGAAACTGAGTGCTTCAGAAACACAATTCAATCAATCTCCGTTGGGAACAAACTGATGCCTGAGAGGGCCTAGTGGGGTTCTTGAAGCTTGCGAGCGAGCGAGCTTCTCCTAGGGCACCTACCCCAGTGTCATTCTTTTCCTTCCCTTGATCCTTGGTTTCTGCCTTGGGTGTGAGAGGCAGGTGCAGGGGAGAAAAGATAATTTTCTCTCCTGTTCTTCATGAGTTTTTAGCTGAAATTACCTGTAACACAAGATCGATTAACAAGAGAGATGTATACTTTTTGTATACATTGGAGATAACCCAGAGAAATGAGTAGCTTTCCAGTGTAAATCTCAAAGAGTTGTCTTAGCCTTGAATCGGGAAGAAGGGTGTAGGGACAGACCCACTTAAGGGGAGATGGCAAGCAAAAGCAACAGGTGAAAGTTCACCATGTAGATTTAAATGGGCGTTGTTCATTGATTAAGGTAGTAAATTAGTCCTCCTCTTCCTGGTGCAGAGAAGGAGTCAAGCTTACAAATGGAGATTTCCTTTGTAGATGTAATTCTTTTTTCTTACAAAAGGATGACTCTTCAGAACTACAGCTGTTTCACAAAATAATAGCTCCAAACAACCTTTATGCCAAAGAGGCATACTTTGGGGTAGTGTATCCTGTTCTCCTACAGTTGTATTTTGAGGCCACATGTTCTGAATTCAGTCCCGAGTGACTTCTTTTCTTCCATCTGACTTTATTCAACCCTCCATGCCTCACTTGTGATTTCAAAGGATGCAGGGTGAGAGTAGAGTACAGAGTCTAATGGTGAACTGAGGAAGATTTTTACCATTCTTAGGAAAGCAAACCAATTTATTATACCAATGATCATGCATATGTATATGTCTCTATGTTTGTATATGTATTGAATGGAAGGGTTTGTGGTAGATGGATGCTATTGGGTTTAGAAGTTAAAGAGACACCCCCACTTTTCTTCTGAGCATGGTAGTTGTTAGGAATCCATTTTACTTAGCCCTGGTGGAAAGTCACCCAGTGTGATCACTCACAGCCTCAGGACTACTAGACCTGGGGCAAGGCATCTTCTCTAGGTGTGAGTAAGTAGGGGTAGATACCAAGTAAGAACTCCGTATCTATTCACCAAGACAAACCAGCCCTTCTTTTCATCCAGAAGGAGGAATAAGTAATAAACTATCTGCTCTCTCTCTCTGGTAACTCCATCTGATGAGCAGGTGAAAATGTTCCCATCTATCTTGGGGCAGGTTTCCAAACCTGGGATCCTGGACTAGCAGTCACTTGCTGCTTTCTGGAAAGGAGACAATATACTGGAAGCACAACTTTCTCCTGCATCAAGTAGGAGATTTTATAGTCCCCAAAGCCTTATGTGTCCTCTGCCTCCTCAACATATGTGACTTGATTTTTCTTTGAAAGGTTTAAAGGGGAGCTCTGGGTTCTACTCTGGGTTGCACTTAAGAGAAACAAATGGGAAGTGGACTTGATACCTTCCTGATGTTCCCATGACCTTGGCATTAGAGCCTGCTAGGATATGTAAGAGTGTAGCTGAAGGGTGCTTTTAGTCTTCCAGAAGGTCACGGTGGGGTCTCAGAGTCTTTCTAAGTCTGATCAGTGCGAAGACTCAGTCTAGATCCTTTACTACAAGTGGCGTTTGAGCAAGTGGCCATCAAGATGCTGTCTAGGGTGAAAGCTATTTGCTTAGCTCCTCTTTTTAGTCTTCTTGGGAGAGTGGGGAAAGCATGTTTCCTTATGATATTAAATTATTAGAGAATAATTTCTAGCATGATGCTTGCTGCCTGTCACATACCTAAGTTCCAAAAGCTAAGAATCTGGACCATAAGGCATTCAGCAAGGTTATTTATTAAAAGAGGTGCAGTTCAATGTTTTCAGAGGTGCCTACATGGTCTGTGAGCTGAATGAGGCTGCGTGGAGGAGTGGGCTTTCTATCATGTCACTGGCAGAGGAGAATGGTGTCAAGGGAGGCCACCGTGGGGGAGACTGGACCATGAATCATGCCAACACCAGTGACCTTGTTGGCAGCAAGGGCAGATGGTCCTGTAGTCTGAGTGTCTGATGGCTTTTCTAGGGGAGGGGAAATGTCCAACCCTCTTTACTGGGTTATAATGATCTCATTTTTTTGGCTTTTTATTGTTGGCTGTGAAAATAACCTTTTACCTCCAATGAATCACAGTTAAACTAGTCCAGGAGTACAGAGAGTAACGGGATTAATGTGTCTCTTCTTGGGCTTCCCATAAAGTGCAAGGGTCGAATCTGTGATACGAGGAGCGGCTCTTTGCTCTTTGATCCCTGGATAGAAACTGGTGGCCATGCAGACACCTTTGAGGAAGGGGAAAGGCAAAAAAGACAAGGAGAACCCTCTTTGCCCCACCAGCAAGCTGCCAGCCTCCGCTGCAGGCCAGACTCAGCTCGAGCTGGGAAATGGCTTGCTATGCTCCGCTAAACCCCCTTCTTGGCCAGGGCCCACCATTCCCGGCTTCCACAAGGGCTGGACTCTCCCAGGGAGAGAGATTGGACTTGAGATGAGTGAAGGCTCCTTATCTGGCCCCCACCAGGGCTCTTGGAGCAAAGCCAAGCTGCCTGCATCATGTGACTGGGAATGGACAGGACTCAAGGGGCAGCAAACCAGATAAGAGGGAGCTGGTGTTGTCAGTCATTGTTGAGAAAGAACAGAGGAGCCTAGGAGGAAACTCTCCAGTCCCAGGAGGCCTGGGTGGGTTGCCTAGCAACAGGGCCCCTGTGCCTCTCTTCAAACACCATTCTTCAGAGGCTGCTCTGGCTGCTTGGGGCCTCTTGTGGGGCTTTTCAGCAAACTGCACCTGATTAGAAATGCTCCTGGGAGTGGGGGGATCTGAGTCAGGGGAAGCTCAGGACACATTTTGCTCTGGACCATGGAACATCTGGAGAGTTCTGCTCTGGATTGTTTTTCCTGAGACAGGGACAGTGATGTCTGGGAAACTCAGACTCCAAAGCCAGACCTGGGGTCAAATTCCAGGTCCCACACTTATTAAATGTGCAATCTTGGAGAGCCTTCTTAACCTTTCAATGCTTTATTTTCTCCATATGTAAGACAGAGAAAGTCATGGGAATTACCTCATCATGACATATGGCCTGGAGCCAGGATTGGTGCTGGATCACACACCCCAGCCAGGGATCCCCTATTCGGGTTTCCTCCTCTCTGCATGATTCTTCTCACACTTTCCAGTTCCTAGGGTCTCCCTCTTGGGGTGCTTTGGCTAGGAAGAGTTTTTTCCCTCTGATTTGTACCCATCAAAGTGGGGAAGAAATTGAAAGAGAAATAAGAAGGAATCTCCCTAACTTTGCACAACAGGGTGTTTTTCCTCAGTTGTGGATTTTCTCTGAGTTTTAGAAGTCTCTACCATGGACACATTTGGCAACAGAGCCACCAAACAGTAGGGATTGGCCTCTGGACAGGGCCATGAAAGAAAAAAGAGAGCAGAAAACAGCCCTCAGATTCTTCCACTCTCCCCAGTCCACAGGGGCCCCTTGCCTGACACTCTGGCTAGAAAGACAAACTTTTCTCAGAATGTTGCTCTTTATCTGCCCAGCACATTTCCTTGATTTGGTTTGTTCTCGGTTCAATCTGTAAGATGCATGTCTCTTCTGTCAAACTTGAAGGATTGTGATGTATACCCACCACCTCCATTTTGGATTCCCTTTCCCTTTTGAAGATAGTATTTGTCCACCTGTGTCCGCCCACCTCTTTCCAATGACCCCTTCTGGTACCCAGTCATCCTCTTCCGGTGAACTCTGAATCACTCAGACCATCACCACCTGTGCGGTGATCACCCCACCCCCCCCAGTTGCTGCCTACTCCCTCTTTGCACCTGCCTCCACCTAATCACAGCCAATCGGGCAGACTGTGCACCTGAGCTCCTCCAATTAGAGCAAAGGGCAGTATTGCTTCAGGTCAGAATTAAAAACCCCTCACTTCCTTGCTGGGGGCCTTCACCCTTCTCCCATCAGGGAGTAAAATTTCTGCCTTGCTCACCCACACCTGACCACATGTTTGATTTCATTTATAACAAATCCCAGCAGATAAATGACAGACACAGAAACCAGGAAATTCTCCACAACTATGTTGTTTGTTCTTCAAGTTTCAATTTCCTTCCTAACCCATCTATTATGATTCCCTTTCATTTCTCAGAGTTGCTTTTGCATCTTACTCAGGGGTTTTAGTTGTAATCTGTAAGGAAGACCAGCTATAGCAAGCTCATGCTATCTTGCCTGAAACTAGAGGCCCCTAGTCAGAGCATTAAAAAGTCTTTTTATTTTGATATAATTTTAGGTTTACAAAAGTGTCACAGATACAGAGAATCCTTGTATCCCCTGACCTAGTTTCCATTTATACCAACAACTTACCTCACCATAGTGCATTAATCAGCACTGAGAAATTAACGTTGAATTAACCGTATTAACTAAACTGCGGAGTTTATTTGGATTTCCTCTTAATGCCTTTTTTTTCTGTTCCAAGATATCACATTGCATTTAGGCATCATGTCTTAGTCTCTCCTGATCTCTGATGGTTCCTCAGTCTTTCTTTGACTTGCCTGACCTTGGCACTTCTGAAGCATAGGAGTCAGATATTTTCTAGAACCTCCTTGGTTTGGATTTCTCCGCTGCAAGAGTATGGATCTGCAGGAAGAATTCCACAGAGGGGAAACACCCCTTCCCATGGGTCCTACCAGTGGCATGTGGTATCTACATGACCCTTCAGTGGTGGGGCTGACCCTGGTCCCTCTGTGAAGCTGACATTGGCCAGGTCCCTCCCCTGTAAGGTTTCTGCCCTTTTCCTTCCCCAGTTTGTGGGAAGTGAGTCTCTACATTCAACTCACACCCACGGGCAGGGGAATTAAGTACCACCTCCTGGAGAACAGGGAATCAAAGAATTTGTGATCATTTGTTAAAAGCACAATAATTTAATCAAATGTGCGAGAAATATTTTGAAGCCATTTGCGCCCTTAAAATTTCCCCTACTAATCTGATCCTTTGTTGATGCATTCTGCCTGCAGCAATTGTCACAGTGGTGTTTCCACTCATCCCTTCTCCATTTATTCATTAGAATTCTTCCACAAGGAAGAGTTGTCCTTTCTCTCCAATGCATGCATATAATTCAATCATGTATGTCAGAACAGACCCTTGGATATTTATTCTTTAGGTTATACTTCAATGTTACCATTGCTCATTCTGTGGCTCAAATTATTCTGGTTTTGCCCGTTGAGAGCTTTTCAGGCTGGTTCCTGTATTCTTTTGACAAGGTCTCATCATTTTTCTTCCACCCCAGAATCAGCTATTTCTCTAAACAGCCTTGGGTTCTTTTAATGGATAAAATTATTTAGAAGGCTAGATAGGGTCACTGAGCGTGATCGTGACTTCTAGGATGTCACTGTTTCTAGACCTTCTCAGTGGAAAGAGATAGGAAATGCATACATGTAGAAGTTTGTGGAACTAACTCGTGTATGACCACAGAATTTGGCTCAGACCTCACATATAATGAGATCTCCTGCAAGTGCCACCAGAGGCCTCATTGGTGGCTGATTGTTTACAGTTTATACTGTCTACCATCCCATCAGCTCTTCAAGAGCAGGGTTCATGCCCCAGGCATTTTTATATCCCATCTGGTACCTAGGACACCATGGGAACTCAGGAAGTACTCACTTTTTGGATAAATGAATTTTGGAAATCACAGGTCTCATGATTATCTTTCTTTTTTGCCTCTTTTCTTTCTCCCTCCCACTCTCCCTTCTTTCCTTCCTCCCCACCCCCAGCTTTGTCAAGTAAGAGCTACAGGTGTTGATTTGAGAGATGCTATTTCAAGTTATTAAAATAAAAAATTGTGCTATTTGAAGGGCGATCCCACTCATGTAGAACAGCGTGGTCCTTCACAATGCTGGAAGCATGGGCTCCTACATTGTTAGTGAAACAGCTGCTGTTTGGAGAACTCTGATTGGCTGCTTGGCAAGGGACAAGCTGTGCTTCTGTTTGAGAGCCCCATATTTAGCTCTCCCACAGATGCACTGGGCTTGGGCTTCATCTGCCCTGCCCCCACAGGCCTGGTCCCCCTGCCTCGGGTCCCAGATTTACCGGCCACTCTCATGCTAAATGATTTTGTGTTTTCAGCAGACTCACTCTGTGCTGCCTGAGCCTGGGGACTGCGATCATAATTTCACGGCTCAGGAAGGCTGTCTGCCTGTCTGCTTGGTTTATTTGCAGGCCTGTCCAGTTTCTGGTTGTGGTGTCCCTGCTTCTTCTCCCAAGCACCAGCACCCCACCTGCCCTCTCCGGGCCCTGGCTTGATGGTAGGAGGCAGATCCTCAGCAAGCAAATGAGTGTGCACGTGGGGTTTGTCTTGCTGGGGCAAAGTGTGGCTGGAGCTGCTTCAGGTGACAGCTTCGATCGAGCAGGGCACCCAACGGGACAGTAGTTTTCCCCTCCTGTTGGTCTTACCTTCTGTCTGTTAGGATGCAGAGCAGCCTGATTTGGGTGTCCAAACCTGCAGGTGAAGAATCAGCTCCTGTTTGATCTGCTTGAACTTGGCTCAGCAGCTGACCGGGGGCCAGCCAGGCAGAGTGGCTCCTCACTCATGGGTATCACAGAATCCCTTGGGTTGCTGTGAACCACGACTTGGAATTTACTCTGGCAGTTTGCTATCGGGATGTCTGTGAGAAGCTAAAGCATCACCCTGTCCCCAGCACATTTACAACAAAGATCTCAGGGGGAATATGACTGGGGGAGAACGAGTTTTCCAGAGAGGCAGAGGGGGAATGCAGAGTAAGAATGGGCTTGGGGTGATAGGAGTCAGAAGTGACAGGAGGTGGCAGAGGCCTGAGCTTCTTCCCAGGACCTTGGGATCAGCTGGTGTGGAGAGTCACATCCAGAGGATCAGCGTGACACAGCATCTTTCTCTCTTCCTCCCTTTTCCCTCCCACTCAGAGGACTGCAGTACCCTGAACGTCACCAACAGAAGCAGGAGGGATTCTTGCGACTGCCACATGCCCTCTAAGGTGCACAGCTCCAGTGCCCCTGGGAGCTTGTGGACCATCCCCACCCCAGGGACCCCAGGGGTTGTTCCCCAGGCAATCTCTTAGGAGCTCTGCAAAACACTGCCTGTTTGCTTCTGGCTCTCCCAGGGCCTCTGTCCCTCAGGCCCTCCTGGCTGAGTTGATGGGAGGCTTTTCAGGCATCGAAGCCTTTGCAGTGGGCTCTGTTGCCTCAGGGCAGAAGCAATGCTTGTGCTGAAGCAATTACCTTACTTTAATCGGCTCCAGCGTGGGCTTCCTCGCTGACTGCAGAGGCCATTCCGTAGTACCCATTTCTTGTGCATAGTATTCTCCCTGGGCCTGGCTGTCAGGCTTCTGTCCTGAGAATTCAGACTTGAGCCTCAGACCTCTACCTAGACTTAGAAAACCCCTCAGGAACTGCTGGGAAAATGCCTGATTGCCCTGGTAGTAGCCAGGGAAACCGCGGATTCAGGGAAAACGGAAGACAGGAAGACTCAAGGGAAATCTCTCTGAGTGGAACTTCTAGAGCAGAAAAAATGTATTCTATCAAATGAAATTTGTTATAACTTTTAAAACATTATTCCTTTAGGTAGATAGACAGAAACCTATATTTCTTTTACCCTAATCAGCTACTGAGCTTAATTTAAAAAAATTCTTTTTCTTTTTTTGGAGGCTAATTATTGTGGGCTGCTAATGCTACAGTGTTCTTAGTGACTTTTGAGATCTGTGGCAATGCTCACCCCTACACTGCATAGTCCCAGATCTCTGAGCCTCTGGAGTTTTTGTATCTTTTGTCTTCTTTACAGTTAGATGTATATAAACTACGAGGGATACCAGTGCACCTTTGGACTGCTCATTTTCTTAGTTTGTAGCTCCTTATCTGTCATGAAATAGTGAACTGGATTTAAGCTTGTATGATTGTGTTTAAGTAAAAATGATTAGATAAAAATCCTAATGAACACATGCATGAATGTTAGAATTTTAAAAAGTTCAGCAATGTCACATGATACAGAAACCAATTGAAAGTCTATATATGGGGGCTGGAGTGGTGGCTCGGTGGTTACAGCACTTGCCCCGCATGCATGCACGAGTACACGGGTTCAAACCCCAGCACCCACGTACACAATTAAGTGTTGGAGCAACGAAAGCTATGTGAAAAACTCAATAATAATTGGTTCTCTCTGTCTCTCTCTCTCACTGTACTTCACTCTTAAAAAAAAAAAAGAAAGTCTATATATGACAAGGAACAATCCAAAAATAAATTTAAGAAGACAGCTCCATTCATGGGAGCATTAAAAACAATAAAATGCTTAAGAATAAATGTAAGTGCAAGACATACACTGAAGATGATACAGCATTGCTAAGGGAAGCTGAAGAAGATCCAAGTAAGAGGAGAGATGTCCCATGTTCATGGAGCAGGAGACTCAGTATTAAGGTGGAAATTCTTCCCAGACTGATCTATAATTCCCCCCCAAAATTCCATCCCCCCTTTCCTTTTTCTTACATAAAGTGACAGCCTGTATATGAAAATAACAAAAAGCCTGATAGCTATTCTGTTACTCTATTAGCATAATGACAGCAAAGACCCATATTAAGTAAAGATAATTTTGAAAACAATAACAAAATTGGAGTTCTTTCACTTATCAATTTCAAAGCTTAAAAGTATAAAGCAACAATGATCAAGGCTGTGTTATGCTAGCATAAGGACAGGAATATAGATCAACAGAACAGAAATGAGAATCCAGAAATAAACCGTTATACCTACAGCCAATTTATTTTGACAATGATGGCCAGGGAATTCAATGGGGGAAAGGTCAGTGTTTTCAACAAATAGTACTGGGACTACATGCAAAAAAGATGTACTCAGCTGCGCACAAAAAATTAACTCAAAATGGGTTGTGGATGCAAATATAGATGCCAAACCGTAATAGTTTTAGAGGAAACTATAGAAGAAAGTCCTCAAGACCTTGAATTAGGCATTTATTTCTTGGTTATGACTTCAAAAGGATGATCCACAAAAGAATAGCAATTTATAAATTGAACTTCATCAAAATGGAAAACTTGGTTCATCAAAGGGTAAAGACTAGCCAAATACTGGGAGAATATTTGCAAATTGTATCAGATAAAGAACTTTATTGAAAATCTAGAAAGAATTCTTTCAACTAAATAAAGATAGACCGGGCTGGAGCGGTGGCTCGGCGGTTTCAGCGCTTGCTTGGCAAGCACGATGACCCGGGTTCAAACCCCAGCACAACGTACACAACTAAGTGTTGGAGCAACTAAAGCCATGTGAAAAACTAAATAAAGTTGTTTCTCTCTTCCTCTGTCTCTCTCACTGTCCCTCTCTCTTGACCAATTTAAAAATGGGCAAAAGATCACATGGCCCTTTCACCAGAAAAGATATGTGAATGATTATTAGAAACATGAAAAGATGCTCAAGATCATTAGTCATTAGAAACATGCAAATTCAAACCACAATGAAATATCATTTAGCACCCACTAGAATAGCTATGATTAAAAAACAGATAAAAACAAATCCTTGGGAAGATGTAGGAAATGAGAACTCTCTATGAGCAATAATAATAATCACTTTGGAAAATAACCTGGCAATTTCTTAAACAGTGAAATTTAAGTATACCATAATTCCCAGCAATTCTGTTCTTAGGTATCTACTATGAGAGATGAAAACATACACCCACACAAAGGCATATGCACAAATGTTCATAGCAGCATTAGTCATAATAATCCAAAAGTGGAATCAACCAACATGTCCATCAACTAAATCAATGAGCAAATGAAATGTGGTAGTCCACAGAATGGAATATTATTCATCCACAAAAAAGAATGAGGTACTGGCACATGCTACAGTATGGATGAACCTCACAATCATTGTGCTATTTAAAAGAAACCAGATACAAAAGTCTATGTTTTGTATGATTCCATTCATATGAAATGTCAAATATGGAGATAGAAAGTAGAGAAGTGGCAGGCTGGAGCAGGGGCCGTAAAGATGGGTGAATTGTAAATAGGCCTAAGATTTGATGGAAACATCCTAAAACTGTATCATGGTGATGGTGATACATTTAGGTAAACGTCCCCAAAACCATTGAACTGTAACACAAACTGGGCAAATTTTATGATATTGTAAAATATATTTCCACAAAGTTAATTTCAAGCAAGAATATTTAAAAGTTAAGTGAGTGTTCCAGATATACTTCTTCAAATAAAGTATTTGAAATTCATTTATATGTTTGCATTGTGAAGGTTTTATTTTTTCCTTCTTCTACCAGAAGTTGTGTCTGGGAGGGCAGAGTCCTATTTTCTGTGCCTCCTTTTCCTCCTTTCTGGTGTATAGGAGGCCTCAATAAATCCTATGGGAGAAAGTCATGACTAAACTATGTGGGGGTTAGTGTTGGGAATGTTGGAGGTGCTTGTAAGTGTTCCCTGTGCCACATCTACCCCAGGCCTTCTGATCAGCCTCCCCCTGCAAAGCTGGAGATGGTTCCAAGTCAGTGCTTACGGCAAGTCCCTGTGTCATGCTGCTGTTCCACGTGTGCTGTCAAAAATCTAGTCCTGTAACCCCTGGTGTCCCTGGAGTCCCTGCAAGGCTATCTCAGGTCCTCTGTAGCTCATTTAATTTCTTCTAGTCCTGAAGGGCCATTGGGGAGCAGATCCTGAGAGAGGGGGCTTGCGGTTGGGCTTCCAGCCAAGGCTCACGGGGGCTTAGAGCACAGCAGCCAGGTGTAAGAGAGAGAAGGGAGCCAGGCTTCTGCAAAGGAGGGCGGGCGAGGCTACTGCAGGGTGTCGGGTCCGTGAAGGCCAGGCAGCTGTGCTTCTCGCCCTCCTTTATTTATCTACTTTCATCCAATATCTGTTCCCTCCATTTGTAAAGATGATAAAATAACAAATTTAGTGTTTGCTTTGACAGCACGTATACTAAAATTGGAACGATGCAGAGAAGATTAGCATGGCCCCTATGCAAGGGTAGCGTGCAAATTCATGAAGCGTTCCATATCGTTATTACAGTGTGCAGGTACAAATATATGTCAGCAAATCCCATCAGCGTCCACAGCTATAATGTACTAATAAAAATGTGGGGGAAAATAATTAAATGTGGTGAGTGTTTTCAGATCTAAAGAAATACTATATTGCCCACTTTTGTAAATGGGGAAGAGACAAAACAGATTGCATTAAAAAGAGATGGAGTTTTGAGAAGGATATGTTAATTTGCTTCACTATAACACTGCTCTGGCTATCTATGTGTATCCCATAACATTATGTTGTATACCTTAAATGTATACGATAAAATTCACTGAAAAAAATAAAGCAGATACATATTTTTAAAACCTTTATCTTTCATTCATTCATACCATAGAGACCATCTAGGCCAGTCCTGTGCATTTTACAGATAAGAAGATTGAAATGGGGTGGGGGTGTCACCAGATTAACACAGCTGGAAAGTGGCCCGGGAGAGGTTCCAGCCCTGTTCAGCCTCTACTAAAGCCAACCTGCTCCGACCACCAGAACCAGCACTACGTGGGAAGCAGCGGCAGAGAGCCAAAGAGAAATGACTTTATTTCTACATCTGGGTAAAAATAATTCCCCAACTTGCAGACACCTAGAAGATCAAGGGCTCCAGGGTAAAAATAAAGTGTGCTTTCTGAGAGAACAAATCTTGTCAGACGGTTCTAATTTCTCTCTGCCTGGGAGCAGGGCTTGGCTGTTTAGAGGAAGCAGCCTGCTTGGTGGGGGTGTCTGTTGCACCAGGCAGGACCCCTCTGCTGGAGGATATTCCCTTGACATCTTTGACCCAGGTGTCTCTGGAGCTTCCCCAGCCTCTCCTACACCCCTGCTCCCGGGACGGAAGTCCTGCCCCAGGGAATATGGCACAGGGAGATGCAAGTTAGAAGCTATAGAAAGGCTGAGCCCAACAAAAGGTTTTGCTGGTCTTATTTCCTTTTATTTAATGCCAAGTGTTTCCCACATAGCTCGCTTCCTCTACCTAGAGGTAGGAACAATCAACTCTCCCAGTGGTCTCCAAATCCCAAAGCTGGTGTCTCCCTTGGTGATAAAGACAGACTTCAGAGAAGTATGCAGCAGTCCAGTTCTGAGGGTAGGGAGTGTTCTGAACCATTTGTTGTTGATCCAAGGGAGGAAATGAAGATCCAGGGTGTCCTCTACTTTTAAGTTTCTTTACTTGATTTGGATATGGATAAAAAAGCTTTCCCCTCACTTTCCCTTTAACAAATGAGTGAGCATGTGCATTTAGGTCAAGAGCAAGCCACCATGATTTCTATGCCAAAACTTTTTAGACGGTTGTGCTTCCTCGGTGATTGTGGGTTCTCCGTCCATCTCTTACCTGAGCTTCAAAGAGGGTTGTCACTGTTTGTCTCTCCAATGAGCTTCCACCAGAGGGGAAAGTGTTGGGCTGTAGGGAGTGAGTCCCTGAGATGCCCCTCAGGGCTAGCCTGTGGTAACCACTCTATAACTGCTCACTGCCTGGGGCTGAGCCAAAGAGAGACCCCTGTGAAGGAGGCCTGAGGAGGGAGGCAGTTGCCCCTGTGAGGCACTATATGCAGTAAGCAGGGGGTCATTTTATAACACTTCCCTCTCTCCATTCCCATGATTCCTTCACCAAGTTTGAACCCTCACAAAACTCATAATTGCCTAATTTCATGGTCTCACCATTTAAAACGTCATCGTTACCAAGGGTCCTTGTGGCCTCCCCATCCTGGCTGACCTCCGCTGCTCAGCTCATTTTCTCAAATGTTGCAAAAGGTCACATGGCCTAGCTGGCGTCTTACAGTGGTCCTGAGTCCAGAGTCTTGTTGCCAGTGTGAGAAACAGGAAAGTCTGGTGGTCCATTTTCAGAATACAGGATTTAGCCTTAAATGTAAAATTAGGATGTAAGAAAGGCAGCCAGAGGGGAAATAGAGCAGAATGGAAAGTTACCAGCATTTAAGCCACACAATAGCTTTACAGACGGGGCAGATCCTAGTCCATGCACCTGAACAAAACAGGAGGTCAGAGAAGGGGTCAGCCTGATCAACAGAGGCAGAAAACTCTGTTCAGAAATAGTAACTTAGGAAAGAAACAAGAGCTGTGCACGAATCAGAACTCATGCACCCTAAGAAGGCTTTCCCGCCACAGGAGAGCAAAGACAGGTGAGGACAACTGGAAGCGTATTTCTTTAAATAACCCCATAGGAGACTGTAAAACCTGCAGAGTAGCAGGCAAGGAGGAACCGGGGGAGGGCCCTGCACACGGGGGATAAAATGCTGACTGTTACATTGTGTGCTGGGGTCCTGACCGCTAGGCGCTGGACCGTGCAAGACCGTCGTTAAAAGTTTTGCTTTCCCTGTACGTTTTGTTTCTTGCTCCATTCTCTGGGTTTGCACAGGTGAGCGTTCCTCGCATCAGTTTTCAGGTTGGGCTTCAGACCCGGGGCCCGCTATGGTGCTCCAGGCCCTCACCTGAGCTCTCGTGCGCCCTCTCCTGGAACGTCCTCTTCTATCCACTTAAAGACAGCTTGCTCCAGCCTTGAGGACCAGCTGCTGCGTTCGGTGGAACCTTCACCAGGTCGTCTAGTTCACACCAGAGGGGGCAATGGCAGTGGTAGGAGTGATGGTCCTAGCAGGAGCAATTACAGATTATTAAGCACCTACTGGGTCCACCAGTGTGGTGGAGCTGGTCTGCCTGGGTTCAAATTCTGGTTCTGTCACATACTAGCTGCAGACCTTGACCAAAGTATTTAATGTCACCATGACTCAGTTTCCCCCTTTATACACTGGTAAGGATGATTGCACCTATCTTGTCAAATTCATCTCTATCAGAAACACTATAGATATAACTGTAATTTTTATTTGTTATCTATAATCTTTAAAACAGTTAAAAAATGTGAGGGTCCTTATTTCGCATTTTACAGATAAGGAAAGCAGAGCTCAATGAGATTGTGCAAGGTCACACAGCTAATTTTTGGTGTGGCTGAAATTTTCACTCTGGTTTACCTGCTTCAAGTGCATCATGGGCTTGGAACTAGGACAGACCCAGACTTAGCTTCAATTTCCATAGCATGTGTGTCTATTTCCACAAAGTTTAGTATTTGAATGTCTGCTAAGCCTTTCTTGCCTGTGTGCCTGTTGACCCTCTCCAGATTTGAAGCCTCTGAAGGCAGGGCAGTGCTCACACGCTGTGCAGTTGTGCAGCAGTTGGTGGGAAGGTGTGGGGATGCAGGTGCATTCCTGTGAGCTTGGACACACATGGTTAACCGGGGGCAGATGGCTGTGCATGGCAGGTGACCCCTTGGGCTTCTCCCACTGGGAGAGCCAGGTCTCCTCCCTTGGAGTCCCTACAGAGATATCCCATGGTCAAGAATTCCAACAGAACCTGAGACTTCCTTCTTGCCAGAGTCATATGAAATCTCTTTAACAGCTGTGGAGCAGGGACATCAGGACATCTGCCCTGCCCGGCAGAATGGTCATACCCTCTTCACCCCTCCCCGCTGTCTGGTTTTCTTTTAGATGTTGGTCGGTCAGGTATGGTCACAAGGAGAAGGAATCCAGGCAAGACTCAGGGGGGGAAAAAAGCATATTATACTCCCAACTCCCAGAGAGACAGAGAAGGGGTCACGTGGGAACGAGCACCGTCGGAATGAAGGGGAGCAGAGAGAGAGCAGGGACCCATGGGCAAGTGCCTTTATTCAGGGGGTCAGGGTAGAGTACATGTGGGGAGAGTTCACTGGTGCATTTGTGTTCCTAGGTCACAGTCAGGGGAGCGTAAGAAGGGAAACCAAGGCAGGGCCACACTATTACCCTGTGCACTTGTTTGCTGTACAGAATGTTCACAGCATGTCTGTGGGGGTGTCGCTACTGCGGGAAAATCTGCTTTGTAATTTCACCTGGTGCCTGATACCAGAAGCAAATAATTGACAACATAAACACCCAAAAGCTTCAGCGAGACTAAGTGAAGTGAAAGTCAGTTCCCCAGTTCTTAGTAGAACCTGTCAGGGGTGTTACCTCGTGGTGTAAGATGGCTGCTGCACTTCCAGACATCACATGAGGAAGAATTAGATCCTTTGTCTGATAGCTGTTGTTATCACTCTAGGTATTCTCTCTATTCTTTACCCTTTGCCCAGGAAACTGATATGTATGAAGCTTGTCTTCAGGATTTGGTTAGGACAGGCACACAGGGAGCCTCATCAGGAGACAGGGAGGGAGAAGGAGGTGAGGGTGTGTATTTCCTTGTATCTTCTCTCTGGGGTTGCTTGAGCCTGGAGGGCACAGTTCTGCTCCAGGCAGCCCTTCCGCACAGTGTCCTCCTCTGGGTATGGTACTTGTCTTTCCCCTGAGTCCTTTGGGCCTAGGGACAGGAGTTTGCTGTTACTAACCATGGGTTCTGCACTCTCCTCATGGTTTCCAGGCCTCTATACATACCTTTGTAATAGTTCTTAGTCTCCTTGAGTCCACCTGATTTGGTTGTTCTCTCTGTTTGCCTGTGGGACCGTGAGTGCTACCGTCCTCGAGATCCCTCCATCTTCCAGAGGCTTCCACTTATGTTCAGGGGCCACATCTGATCTCATGTTCTGCTCTGGTTGCAGAGGAGCCTGGAAAAGAAGACATTTAACTCTCCCAATGTCTATAAAGGAAGACAGCAAAGGAGAAGGAGGTTGGGAATCACTTGAATTAGCCAACCATAGTATCTGCCAACCGCAGCAAAGTTGTGAAGGAATTCACCCAACAAGAAGACTTCCAGGCCCAAGGTAGACGCACCCGCTCCCCAAGCCCCAGCCTCTTGCAGGCTCAGCACAGCCTCTCACAGTTAGGAGGCTGAGTGCTCTGGTCAGATGTCGGGCCAGAAAGAACCTAATAGTTACCTGACTAGGGCCTGTTTATATGACTGCAGCCACTTTGAGACAAGGCTTCCATGCAGCCATCCAGATTCCCACACTTCAGGAATAGGAAGCTCGCTGCCAGGAGCTCCAGGCATTAGAAAGTGCTGCCCACGAAGAGCTGGAATCTTCCAGCCCACTTTCCACTCTGCCCTTGGAGGGGCACAGCAAAGACCCCTTCTCTTCATGCCCACCCTCCCAGGTGAGGGCCTGGCATCCCCTGCCTGGGCCTCTTTTTCCCCAGGTTCTATATTCTCAATTTCTGTGACTTCTTCTGAGTCCTGCAATACAAAGCCCTTTGCAAAGAGTCCTCAGAGTGGCTGCTTTGTCTTTTTTTCTTTCTGCCATTTTAAAGACAAATTTAAATCATTTCATTCCAAGTATATCGGTTTCAAATCAGAATTGAACAATTCTTGCTGACTCACTTGCCACCTCTCTGCCATCACCCGACAGGGTAGGCCTCAGGGGAGGGGGCAGCCCCATGCAGTGGGAAGCTCCAAGGACACTCTGCATCTGCCCTTACAGCTACCTGCCACTACGTGTGCTTCAGGCAGGGGTGGCAGGTCCCTGCCATCGTATTCACACGGCACTCCTAGTCTCTCTGCCAAAGCCACTGAATGGAGGGAATGGATTAAGAGAATAAGCAGTGCCCAATTAATAGCACATGCAGGAATGGCGGTGATGAGAATGCCTCCATTGCAGCGTGTCCTCCGATCTCTTTGTTCAAATACGCTGAAAGCACCTCACAATGACAAATTAAAAATTAACCCTTCCAGACTGACTGTTGATATGCTGCTCCCGATTTGTTCCGAAGCACACAGCTAGTAAGTGCAGGAGCTGGACTCTAGGGCAGCACTTCTGATCCGCACCTGGTGCTCTGTCCTTCGCATGATGCTATGCCATTGTTCTGTCATTATATGCTTTATTCAGGAAATTTTCGGGAGCAGTCGCTCATTTACAGACCATCTATTATATAGCAGACATTATTCTAGCTTCTGGAAATAATATTCAAAGACCCCCCCCTCCCCATCTCTCCACTCCAGGAGCTCACAGTCTTGCAGGAAAGTGAATGTGGAGAAATGATTGTAAGCAATACCGTGTGAGCCATGATAAGGGCCAGCAGTGGGTGTGCTGAAAACACCGAAGAAGGCCTGGGGTTAGGGACAACTTCATGAAGGACAGCCAATAAAGCATACCATTCATTTTCATAATCATCTGGCTTTAATTTAATCGTAGCTATGCCAGGCATTGGAAATAATCCAACGGCAAAAGAGGGTGAGATGGGAGAAGTCAGGCTTGAGGTCAGACAAACCTGTGCTCAGATCTTTCCTGCGCTGCCTCCTCTGTATGTGGCAGTGGACAGCCAGGTTTCCTCCTCGGTGAAGTGGGGAGGGCTCATTCTGTGTAGACTTGCTGGGAGGGTTGAAATGAGAACGTGCAGGTGATGACTCTCGCACAGGACCAGCACACAGTAGGCCCCAGTCATCGCCGCCTTTGTGTTACCCTGGACTCCTGTGAACTGCGGTCGTCTCCTTGGTCAACTTCAGGAATGAGCACTTAGTCCCAGACCTCTCTGTCTTTCCCTTCGTGGCAGTGGTCAGAGGCTCTGAATTCACAGTATCGGAGAGCATCAGCTCACAGCTCCCCTAGAAGAGGCTGCTGGGAGAACAGTTGCTTGCAAAAATTCCGATGTGCTCCCTCTCTCACAGGGGCTGCTGCTGATTAGACTGCATGCGAGAACACTGGGCTTTCATTTGCTTTTCTTTTTCAGTCTCTCAAGAAAACCTATTTTGATCAGACTGTTGAATCCTGCAAAGATGTGTTAAGAATGAGAAGGAGGTGCTGCCTCCTTTGACCCCTGTCTCTCCACACCCTGAGATGGAGGTTCGGAGCATTTTGTCCTCTGTTCCTGGCTCCCAGGTGGACTGGACGACTCTCACTTGCGCTTGGGAGAGCTCTCTTTCTGCTCCCTCCTGGGCCAGGGCCTAACAAGGTTTTCTCTGAATGGGAAAGGACAGGCCTTCCTGGTTCTCTCCAAAGTGTGGGTGAGCAATTGGTAAGCAACAGTCAGGTGAGACTGACTTTCCTGGGGGTGGTCTGAGCAGTCTGGACTCATGTGGTAGGTCTTGTGTTACCTCTCAGTCCTGAGATCTATCCCTGACAATGACCATCTGGACTCCCTTCCCTTGGGACAAATAGGTGGATCCAGGTTCCAAAGTTCCATCAGTAACACCACTGTCTGTTATGATGATAGGAAATACAAGTGGGTGTGTATGGCTAATTTTTCCTCATGCAACTCCCAAGGCAAGATTTAGCCTTTTCTTGCATCCCTTAGAAGTAAAGCTCATTCCATGAGTTGGACATATAGACCTCATTAATGGTCTACAGTCTATGCTAGAAGATCTGTATTGCATGGCACCTAGAATCCTAGAATTTCTTTTCCTTTTTTTTTAATTACTAGGGATTGAACACAGAGTGTTTAGCCACTGAGCAACATTCCCACCCCTTTTTCATTTTCTATTTTGAGACAGTGTCTTGATAAATTTTTTATGGCCTAAGTTGCTTAGGTTGGCTTCTAACTTGCTTCAGCTTCCCATGTCACTAGGATTCTAGGCCTGTGCCACCACACCTGGCTAGCATGTGAAATTTCTTGAGAGAAAGATACACGTGTGTGTTTGCGTGCATGTGTGTGCATGTGTGTGTGTGTACAGAAAGAGGAAAGAAGGAAGGAAGGGAAACTTCCATTGGGGTCTGGCTCCTCTAAGTCTTCCCAGTGTTGTTTTGTGGGCTCTCTCCCTTGCTTCCCCAAGAAGTACCTGTCGTTCTTCCTCCTCTCCTGTCTACATCACTGAGAACTTTCCAGAGGACCTCCCAAGTTTGTGTGTGTGTGTGTGTGTGTGTGTGTGTGTGAGATCTGGGTATTTAAGTCAGGCCCTGTTCCTACAGCTCATGTCTTCTCCATTGCCACTAGCTCAGCAGTGTCCTGTGCTGCTCAGACACACAGTGGGGATCATAAATAACCAGTATTTGTTCTTATCACCAACAAAAATAAAGCATGTGAGAGTTCCAGAAGTGTAGAGAAGTGTGTGGAGCTGGACGTGTGGAAAACCTGCCCGCTTTTCTCCCAGGCCTCTCAGTCTGGTACCTGGCTCCTGTGAGCTCCTCTGATTCCCTCATCTGCCTTCTTGGCTCCTTTCAGGACTTTTTGCAAATGGCACAGGACCCTTTCTTCTTGTCATGGCATATGAGCTTTTCTATTTCCCAGATACAAGAGGTTTTATTCATGGCTGCATTCGATTTGTAATGAAACTTTTGGAAAGTGCCTTCAGCTCACAGGGAGAAATCGCCTAAAGGGACTCTGAACTGCCTTCAAAATAACCGTAGAGTGACAGTCTCATAAATGTAATGGAACTAATCATAGCAAATTAGCTTTTCTGGTACAAAACAGTCTTTCTGAATGTTCTAGAGATCTTGTGCTGCACGATTTCTTCCTTGGAGTGAAACAAAACACACAGCTCACCTAGCCTGCTCCTCCATCCTACCTTGGGCAGCACATTGTGCACTGCTGACCTTGGCAATGAACCTGTTGTATTGCAGAAAGCACTCATTCTGCCTTTCCACCTGCTAAGCACTGGCAAAGGTGGTCTTCTGGGACAACTCCCCAGATCAATGGCCACTGGGGTTTCCAGCTGAGGCCACAATCCAGAGGTGACTGGGGGCTCCCAGAGGTGAGTGGGGACTTGGGGCAGGTACATGAGACATGGATAGTTTGTTGAGGAAGTAAATGAACACCTATACTCTTTAGAAACATCAGCATGCTGACTATCACAGCCTGCAACCAAGAAAAGGAAATGTGTGAATTAATTCATAAGAATTTAAATTGAAACAAAAAGGGATGTTGGCTGAAATTTTCTGCAAGTTACACTTTGCTTTCCCTTGGAGAAAATGTAGATAGATCTAGGTTTTTGTTGACATGATAGATCCAAAGCATACGACCCACTCATTTTAGGAGTTTACTTACAATTATATTATTAACTATTTATATAATTACATGTAATTAACTATATATAATATTGTGTGTGAAATATTGTGTAAACAGATATAAAAGAAAAAATTATAATACAATAACATATATATCAATATCTCAATCTCCCTGTAGACATATAAGTTCAATAACACTTTGCATTAAGGATCCCCACCCTCTTCCCAGTTTATTGTTCATATCAGAGGACAATAATAAAAAATGCTAGCAGACCAAGAACTAACCCCAGATTGCAGTCGCCTTGGGAAGAGAGGACAGAAGCATTGACTTCATGATGGTTTAGCTTATTGTAGCTAAGCAACATATTTCCAACTTCCCTTATCCCCTGTGGCTTTCTGAATTCCTGTCCCTACAAACAGCTGCCTCGTCGCAGCTCTGCAGGGACTGCATGTCCACGCCCAGTGAAAGGAAACACTGAGGGTCTGATGCTCAGGTTTTGGTCTGCCCACTTCTCCAGAGTACAGGAAGAAACCCCCACTGACTGGGCCCGCCAATCAGAGCACAGTGCCCCGGGCCAGGAGGGGGCTTATGGAGGACAGTTTTGGTGGAGATGGTGAGGGTCTCCCTTTGTGCCCCTGCAAAGCAGGATTGCTCTCCCCATGTGACTTCCCTTCTCTGGAGCTGTTTTTCCTTGTGGGGTTAATTATACCAACCTGAATCTCAGGGAGTGTGAGTTAATTGCCAAACACTTTACAATTACCAGGAGCCCGCGAGGTGCTTCACCACCATAAAGCATTACATCTAATTATTGTTCATAATCATAAAGGCTCAGAAGTACCGAGGGCTCCCATGGCAACCCTCCACACGAACACTCTCTCACACACACACATACACACAGAGATTTTTTTTTTCATTGCAGTATTAAATGCAACTCATAAACCTGCCATATTATTGAGCAAATATTTATTTTTATAAGCTGAGCTAAGGAAGCAGTGCCTGGGGATGATTTTTCTCCTAAATGCCTCAGACACACCCACTCCTCAGTCCGATGAAACGCATCAGGCACCCGAACGTGAACTGGTGCACTTTGCTGGATCTGCACCAGCAAAACCTTTACCTGCTAGACGTCATGAGGACATGAAGTACAGCTTTATATTTTTGGTTTGTCAGTAAGAATAGGCCAGGGTGATTGAGAGATTTTATAAATATAACAGAAGCATATCCCTAAATAAGCCATACAGGAGAACTGAAACCGCAGATCAATTGAAAGGCTGATTTATAGGGAGATGATGGGATGTGTACTGAGACAAGTTTATCCATTTGACTAAGTGAGCTGCTGACAGGTTCAGTCCAAAAGCAGTTATACATAAATATTCATGCACAGCAATGGCAGCATCAATGCAAAGAAATCCACCTTGTTCATACAGAAGCAATTGAAACAGCGTGTCTGGCCTGGGGCATGCGCAATAGGAAGTTTCCTAAAGGGGTTGGTTTTCTATTGTTTGGAGACCCTGCTTCTGCCGGAGAGACCATGTTAGGACATTCAACTCTTCCCCTTTGGTGGGGAGGTATTGATTGGCTGCCTGGTCACTAGCGGGGACAGTGGTGGGACTTGGGTTTCCTCTGTTCTTACACCTGGAGCATGGAGTCAATTTCTCCCTTGGAGAAGAGCAGCTCTGACCACCATGCTTGGCTTCGGTTTGGGGAGAGGAGGTACTTTCAGTAAAGAACTTGGCCAGTGCCTTTGTCTATACCCAACTTGACCCCACAGGGTGGAGCTGGCCAAGTAGCAAAGGAAAGGGACTATTTATCCAGATAGGCAGTGAAGCTAGATCTTGAGACAAGGGAAGAAAAGCTAATAAAGAAAAGGGAAGGACCACGGTGCTCATGTGAAGGTGAATCCCTGACGAGCTGGCCCTTGTAGACTATTAGATGACCAAGCCAAGTGACCAAGTCATTAAGAAACATGTGGTGGGTACACTCTGTCTACACTGTACAGAGAGGGTATGCAAAAGAAATAAAAAAAATAGGAGGCCCACCATCCAGATTCACAAGTTGGGGTGTGGCAAATGAGATGGATCAGGAGATCCAAGTGAAAAAAGACCTCAACAGGTTGTGAAGAAGTGATACGGAGTTGTTCAAGGGCAGGTTGTAATGGAACTGCAGGGTCAATAGTGAGGGCCAAGCTGCAGTCAGAAAGCTCCCCATGGGGAAGAGCCACCAAGCGTGTGATGGTAGGGGCTGCTCACACCTGGGCTGGACTCCCAGCCTGGCCACTTTACTAGCTGTGACACTTTGGGAACCACCTCACCTCACCAGGCTTCAGTTCCCTCTTTGGCAAAATGAGGGATAATTTCAGTGCGTATCTTAAGAGGTAATTACAAGAATTAAATGAGATAGTGGGTGTTTCATATTCACTGACTTTGGAAAAGTCCACTTATTAGCCACATCACCTGACACACAGTGAGCGTTCCATAAATCTTAATGATCATTAATGCTATCTGATAAGATTGTGGGGAGGGACATAGATTGTGAATGAGAATATATAGATGGTAAGATTTAAGAATGAGGTGCTCTAATAAAAGTTGTTGTCTGAGGTAACTGTTGAAGTGTAAGGTTTTACCGCTGGGACTCAGACTGGGTCTGGGTTTATATCCTGCCTGCCTCTTCCTAGATGTGTTTGCAAGTTATTTAGCTCTATGGGCCTCAGTTTGCCATTTATAAATGGAGGTGATTACATGAATATCAACTACATAGGATTGTTACAGTTCGTATATAAAACACAGTGTCTGGCACATAGTAGTGCTGAGTAGTTGCCAATATTATTGCTATTGGTATGCTGTAGAGTTGTATGTAACTGGTGAAAGTTCTCCTCAGTGCTAAGTAAAAACCATTACTAATTATTTACTATAGACACAAAGTATTTAACCCTAAAGTTTTGGTTGACCAAGTAATCCAAGTTGTGACTAAGTGCCTGAGGGGTGCTAACAGGAACAAAGGATGTGGTTGAAATTAGAAGCTTATATGTACTACTTTCTGACATAACAACTGGAGCATCTGTCACATTTACTTCCTGTTCACCATGAAATCATAGTTCCAAACTGAACACACACTAATGTTCAGGATGCAATAAAAATTCAGGAGCACACGGTAATAGTTGAGCCCAGCAGTAATACAGTCAAAGAGGAGTAGGGGTCTTGTTGGGTGGCTCTGCTTCAAGCCGGAGAAGGGGACTCCATCATCCTCACCAATGGAGATTAGAAGTCACAACTCCGTAAGCGGTTGGGGTACAGGTTTTGCACCCATTATTAAGCTGGCCCGGTGTTTATATATGAAATTTGTACTGAGGAAATGAACCCAGGAGCACTTTATCATTGAGCTACATTCCAGTCTTTTTTTTTTTTTATGTTTTGTTTTGAGATAGGGTCTTGCTAAGTTGCCTAGGGCCTCACTCATTGGTTAAGGCTGTTCTCAAATTTGAATTCCTACTGCCTCATCCTTGCAAGTCCCTGGGATTACAGGCATTCACCCCCACATCCAGTTAGGCTGTGTGCTCTTTGTGGATGCAGAGAACAAGCCTGGGGTGATGAGGAGCCAATGTGGGCAGTCCAGCATGCTCTGGCCTCCTCCTCCTCCAAGTACATTGCATGTGAACACAGTAGAACTGCTCACAACCTGGAAAGCTGGAGAAAACGTTTGTTAGGACTTGCATGAGAGAGGTGACATCATTCATCTGTTAATTCACCCATCTGTTTGTTCAACAAATATTTGTTGAGTATTTTTATGTGCCAAACTTTATACCGTACTCTGTATTATGGATGAGACAGACATGGCCCCTGGGCTGTTCTAGGCCACTGTGGTATAGTTAGTACGTGTTACAGTAGGGCAAGTGGGAACACAGACTGTTTCTGAAAAGTGAAGGTTTTTAGCTACCTAAGATGGATGAAAACTCAAACTCCCTGCATCAAGGGAGAGAAACCATCCCCAATGTAGATTTTGTCTCAAGCAGAATCTACAAATTTCGCTAAAATTGAATGGAATTCTCTAAGCCTCAGGGCTCTCTGGTAGCATGCATGTATCTCATTTCTAATCAAGAGTCAGCCAAATGATGCTAACTCCAGTCACAGCTTCTCCTTCATGCTGTCGTGCGCTCTTGGGGCTTGGGTGGGACAATGCAGAGAAAGTCATAGGTATAGCCGCAGGGCACGGCCTGAGCTGAACAAAGGCTATAAAATCAGTTCAATGTTACAGATCTCTGCAAGGAACACACTGCACCACAGAGGGGCAGAAAGACGGCTGACATTTCAAAGCAGATTTCAATTTAATGTATCTGGAGAGCCTCAAAGACATACGCGAAAGGCTTGGAACACATAATGAAATCCATGATAAATGGCTCTCCCACTCCATCTATCACCTCATGCCACAACTCTTTGTCTAGTTGTCTTCCAGGAAACATATGAAGTTTCAAAATGAAGTGGGAACTAGGGCGACTAGCTATGCAAGGGGGCCAAGAACACCAAGTCGTTTTTCTTCCAAAAACAACGGGATCATCTTTTTTACATACTCTTTACACCCTCTTCCCACATCTGACGGAGATCCCTCAGCCACAACCCCTGGAGCTTTGTCACCTATTATACCTAAAGATGTTTTGGGGTAGGGTATATTAAATTCAAGTAGGCCAATAACTTTTTCGCCATTTTACAGAGAGAATTCTGTGTGTGTGTGTGTGTGTGTGTGTGTGTGTTTTCCTGGGGAATGAACCCAAGGCCTCACATTCTAGGCAAGGGCTTTGCCACTGTGTTACACCACCAACCCACAAAAAGAAATCTCCGAAGTAAGAACATGAATCTCTGAAGCAACTGAGATGAAAGAGAAGATAACTAATAGCTCTAAAGGAAAATAGCACTGAAAGAACTGAGATTCATAATTCACACAGATTAAATTACTCATTAACTGCTCTGTCTGAGCTATTGCTTCATATTTAAAGCATCTCTTAAATAAGATTAATTTTTAGAATGACAGGTAATGCCACTCACAAGGGGAAAATAACTATTTAGTTATCATCCTAGATTACATATTAACAGGCATTTCATTGCGATTTAATTTAGCGAGTCAGAATCTTCACCCAGAAATCAGTTATCACTATCCTGGTATGATGCTTGTTAACAAAGGGAAATGAGGAAGAAGCAAAGGGAATGGGAGGAGGAGACCCAGAGGAGACCCATGGGTTCGGTGTTGGCCCCTTCTACAGAGGCATTGTCTGGCTGCGTGCAGAGACAGTGCTGGAGACAAGGCCACCCTTTGGTAAGGTATTTGAACAACAGTATTGAAACATGCAGCACTGTCCTTTTATGATCTTGATGTTTAATTTAAATCACATTTATTTTCTGATTACAAAATAAACACATGCAACATTGAAAATAAAACATTTTAAAAAGCATGAAGGAATAAACGGGAACTTTCAAAATCCTACACATGAACATCTCCCTTTGTCTGATGCATTCGCACTTATAACAGTTTGAAATGTTAGAGGATAATGTTTGATGGAAATACAAAGGTGCTGGGGTGGGAGCACCTTGGGGAATCCAAGGACGATCAGAGAGGCCAGAGCACCGGGGCAGAAGATAGGAAGTTAGGAAAGAAGGTCAAAGATAATAGGTTCTTAGGGATGGGAATAAGGAGTTTGGGTTTTACTCTGAGTGAGGCAACTGGAGGATATTCATCAGAAGAGAGACACAGTTTTCTAAAATAACTTGGCTTCTTGAAGTGGAGGGAGGTTAATACAAAAGGTCTACCCCAGAAGCCATTTTAGTAATCTGTGCAAGAGATGATTATGATGGCTCAGACAAGGACAGCCATGGTAGGGGTAGTTTAAAAAAAAAGTTGGATTCTGGGTGTAATTTGAAGGTCATGCCTAAAGGATTACTGATAAATTGCTTATGAGGTATAAGAAAGAGAGGCACAAGACGAATCCCTCTGTTTTTGCTATGAGCAACAAGAAGAATAGAGTTTCTATTTACTGTGAAGTGGAAGAGCAGAGGAAATCAGATTCAAATCAGGACAGCAGGAATTTTGCTTTGGAGGTGTCATATTGTAGGTGTTACTTAGACATCCAAGGGGTGGTGTCAAGGGGGCAGTTGGATTTATGACTTGGATTCAGTTGGAATTATGAAAAGCCTATGTATTAATTAAGGGAAGAGCAATGCATTTCTGTCTATGAGAATCTTTGAGGATCAGTTTTCTGGGTTTCTGCTGAATTAGGAAGTGTGTTGATTTAAATAATCAAGAGCTTCAAAAAATGGCATATGCCATTGACATGTGTCTAAAGATGGAAATTAGAAATGTCCAGCAGAGAAATCCTCTATCATCCATTAATTACCATCAGAGAAGCAAAAAAGAAGATGGACCATTTAGTTAAAGAACTCACGTTTTCCTGGTAGTTTTCACTTTGCAAAAGTGTTTTCACACATCTCACCTGATTCTCACATAGATGAGAGCTGGAGGATGAGGAGCCATTTTTTTCACAGGTGAGGAAACTGGGACCCAGTGAAGGTCATAGTCACATGAATTCAGAAGCTGTGACTCAACACGAATTTTTTGACTCCAAACCCCAGCTCTTTCCACTTTATCATTTTTTTTCTGAAAAGGAAGGTATTGCTTTTTCAAAAAGGAATGCTTCTCATGAATCAGACCCTGCTTGAGGGGCTTTCCATGGATATGGTATGTAATTCTCGGAAGCTCCCCATCGGGCAGCTGCTGTTATCACTTTCAGTCTATGGAGGAGGAAACTAATACAGAAAGGCTAAGCAACTTGCCCAAAGTCACAATGAGAAAGTGATGGAATTAGGATTAGAACCCAAGCATTTGACTGTAGAACCCATGTTCTTAAACATTACATATTTAAATCTCATCTTCTACGTATATAGCCTTTCAAGCAGAGAAAATATAGATTGGCTTGACTATAAACCTCATGATGATTGGTGCTGACCATCAGAACTCTGATAATTTTGATCCATTAAAGGGAATTTTATTGAGCACCTTCTAAGAGTGGCAGATAGTATTCGGTACCTTGAGTAGGCATTAAAAAAAAAGAGTCAAGAAGTGGTGTCTTCATTTGAAGAGGTTATATTGCCAGCGAATGTGCCACCAACTGTCTTGTTTGGCAGTTCTACTATGATTCTGATTCTGGGTGGTAGGGGGAATTCACAGTCTAATAGACTGTATTATTATCTAGCAAATGTCATCTCTCACCTCCACCTTCCTCTGACCCATGGCAAGAGTACACTCCCTTATCCATGTTGGGATTCAATATGTGACCTGCTTTGGTCACTGAAACACTGGCAGATGCAATATAAGTCGAGGCTCTAACTGTGTCTAAAAGGTTTGTCTTTGTCTTTTGCAGTTCTTCAGTCCACCATGAGAAGGACATGCACCTCCCACCCCCTCTGTAGCCATTGCTTCTGTAGCCTGAGTCCCAGCTGAGATGCCCAGGGTGGAGTCCCGTCTCCAACCTGCAGCCCACCAGAGCCATGCCTTGCTAACTCCTGTGAGTTCCACTGAACCCAACAGAGCCACAGCTCAGACCCACAGTGAGAACAATGTCTTTGTGTTTAAGCCACTGAGATTTTCCAGAGTAGTGTGTTATACAACCATATTAGAGAAATAGCTGGTTAATCCATTTGGGAAATATAGATTGAAAATTTACAAATATGGCTTGAAAATTAGTTACCACTTTATAGTAATAAATTGATGGTGATATCTATCTGTGAGAGAGGAATAAATCAGTTCATAGTAGCCCCAGTTAATGGTCACATCTTTTCCCTGTGTGTCATATTTTGAAACTAATCTTTAAAAAGAAAACCAAGGGGCTGGAGCAGTGGCTCAGTGGTTACAGCCCTTGCCAGGCACACGTAAGTACATCAGTTCAAACCCCAGCACCATGTACACAACGAAGTCTCGGAGCAACAAAAGCCACATGAAAAACTAAATAAAATTAATGCTCTCTTTCTCTCTCTCTCTCCCTCTCTCATTGCCCCTCTCTCTTTAAAAATAAAATAAAAAAGAAAACCAAGTGTTTATCCATCACACACACACACACACACACACACACACGTTAACTATGACAGCTGTCACACTATATGTCCCATCTAAGAGAAAGTGC
>PVKS010012473.1:0-53622 GCA_004027875.1 Aplodontia rufa
TTTATTTTTGAACAACCTTACAAGATTTTAACAAAATAATATAAAATGTGTATAAAATGTGTATATATTCTGGATATTGCAATTATCCCCAGGAGTGCCCCCCCCAATTACCCTCCCTTATCCCTCCCTTCCCCTTCCCATTATAACTCTAAAAAAGTATTAGATTGTAAAGCATTACATCTTATCTGGATTTAACTCACAAAGTTCAAGTTCCAATTTAGATCTTAGAAGATTCAAAGGCTATTTCTTAAATGATTCATTATAAACTTCTCCAACATATTTAAGTATATGGTTTTTCTTATCAAATGAACAAAAGTGGTGATACCTACCAGAATATCTGAGGTATGTCTATGAAAAGCCAACCCTACGTGTTTGATTTTTAATATACATATTTTCATTTAGACCTGATAATAAGGTTAAGAAATAAGACTAGGAAACAGGATTAGAGACATTATTTGCCAATCTTTCTAAATCAGTAAGTGGATGTGCCAGGATTTGAACCCAGCTTTTCTTGACTATTTTATGCTTTTTGCACTATGCACAATTAGAAGATGACTAATAATATTAGTAATAATAATAAAATGAAGGATTACTACACTGAATCAAAGGCAAATTTCAGCAAATATGAAAGCTTCCAGATATTAATTTAGGTTTTTAAATATGCAACTTGGTAAAGGCAACCGCTTTTTTCCTACAGTATCACAAAATAAAATAAATTTTTATTTAATTCAATAGTGAAAGCATAAAGTCTCTTTTAAGTAATGAAATAATGCAGAACTATTTTTAATGACCTGGATCAAGTCTTAATCCCCATATAACACTTGGACTAAAATCACTGTAACCCATGAAACTTTCATCCTATACTGAAACACTTTTATTTTTTATTTATTTAGTTTTAAAGAAAGAGAGAGAGAGAGAGAGAGACAGAAAGAGAGAAGCAATTTTTATTTAGTTTTTCACGTGACTTTGTTCCTCTAACACTTCGTTGTGTATGTTGTGCTGGGGTTTGAACCCGCATACTCACGCATGCCAAGCAAGCGCTGCAACTTCTAAGTCACCATTCTAGCCCACTGAAACACTTTTAAAAGAGTAATAATTTAAAATAAGACAAAAGTGTTTTCCATGAAGTTATTTTTCTTTAGTGAAATCACATTAGCCTACAGAGACTACAAGTAACCCTGAATTTGCCATTTAATTTCTTCTTGTTTATGTGAGGAGTATGTTTTTTGATAGCATGCCAACAATTTAAGTAAAATGTATCTGCTCAGTTTCACATTTACATAACTAATCACTCAGATTCTTAGGTGCTTTGTTGTCTATGATACTTTACCACCAGACAATATGAGAACATGCTAACATTTTCATCTTTCCTTTATGTTCCAAGCTACTAAAAAGTTCACGCAACAAAATACACTAGGGATCTATTACATAAAAGGGATCATGGATCACTGCTTGATATACAGAGTAGTCATGCTACACCTACAGCTTTCTCAGTCTTTATTTATTGACTTATTTTGTAGTACTGGGGCCAGATGAATTAAATAAACAGTCAAATAAAATGTAAAGAAATAAAGAATAAATATTGCTTTAAATGCCCTAAAAAACTTCCAGTCTACTAAGAAGAACTGATACAGAAAACACAAATTTGTCACTTATTATAGGTCTTCCATTATGCAAGTTATTACCAGCAATGCTGAGAAAAATGGTGCAGAGCATTTATGCCCAAAGAATTTAAAATGGAAACTTTACCCTCTAAAAAGTCTTACAATGTATAATACACAGTGCTATGCATGTTTAGACATTCAAATATGAATCAGACTTTGAATCTATCTTTAAAAAAGTTGTAGGGTAGTAAATGACCTTCTTCATGAAAATTATAGACAGATATAAAGGGTAAAAATATGTAAAAGTTTAAAAAGAGTACAAGCATGGTTCAGGTATAATCTGGAGGGATTTAGAATGTAAGTGTGACCGTAGAGGCTAGATAAGGTGGTAACACCTACAGATTTTAGAAGAGGCAAAAAAAGTGAAATAAACAGTAAGTATAAAGTTATAATGTTACAAAAAGGGGAAGAATATTCCAGGAGCAGAAGACTGAACAAGTTTACTATCCACATTTATGTGAGACCATTCAAGTGTGAATACTGTTACACTCATTGAACAGCTGAGTGCTGGACCCAACCCTCTAAATGATGGTTATAAATCTTCAGTAACAATGACAATCTAAAATTCCAAACAACTCCATCCCAACTTCAAATGTGAACCACACAAGTTTCTGTGTAGGAAAAAAGAAGCAAGGAAGATAAACTGAAGCCTTCAATATCAGGCTGAGTTCTTATTCTGCTCAGCTGGCCAAGGGAAAACATTGAAGATTTCTGAATGAGGGGTAATATGATTCTAAATTAACTTTAGAATAATTATTCTGGCTGCTGTGCACACTGGATTGACTTAAAATGAAAAAAAAAGCAGAGAGTCATTTAGGAGAATATTTAGTACTGCTGCACAGTAGTAACAGCCCCTGGCTGGACATGAGGTACTATGTAAGAGAGCATTTATTTGTTGTTATTATTGTCATAGACATCATCATTTACTGAGAATTTTTGTATTCTAAGGACTGTGTTGAACACTTTCTTTACAACAAGCCCACAGGCATCTGTGACCCTTAAAACGTTAAGAGAAGTTAAAAACTGCTACTCCTATAGCCATACAGATAAGGAAACTGAAGTTTAAAGTTTTTTAAAAATTACACAAAGATGTAAATAGTAACTTGGAAAACCAAGAAAATGGCAAGTGCTTTAGACATAATCTGGGTTGGAATCATGAATGCAAACTGAACAATGATATGACCTTCAGAAAATAACTTAAGTTTACAATGAATATCATTATCATCATCTTTATTACTCTCAGTCCTCAGAGTCTTACATGTCTTAGACATGTGTTATCCTCCATCTATACTTTTAATGGAAACAATAATCAAATCTATTTTATCAGAACACTATCTCTGGAAAGGAGAAAATGTTTTAAAGTTTACAGAAATACTATATTAAGGACATTTTTACTAGGGTTAAATATAAATTTAAGTTAGGTTGTGTTAAGAAACTGATATAGAAACAACAATAAAACATCCACCACAAAATAATCCTTGCTATAAACAGAAGACTACTTTGATGATGGCTTGGCAGGTGAAAAGGCTATTTTGGGTGGTGAAATGACTCCTATGACAAATAACATGCTAGTGATTATTACATATAAAGCTTTGGGTTTTTTATTTTTTATATTTGATCTTAGAAAGATCAATTATTTCAAAACAGCTATTTGAGAATGAAATAATACACATAATAATGCAGATAGTACTTGGTAATGATAGTCACTCTGTTATCCACTGTCATCCTCCTCTTCCTCATTAATATTAATAACATGTTATTCTTAAGAATTTAAGATACATAAATATGTACTCCAAAATTCCTAATAGTATCATTTCTGCTAAACTGCCACAAATAAACCACTGACAAAAATCTGATTTCAACCAGTTAATAATCTATACATAACTTATTTTATGTTGTTCTATATAGAACATTTACTTGTAGACTTTTACATAACTAATTCATTCAACTTAGCATCTGCAGCAATAAGAGGTTTTACAACTAAGGCATATCTCATTCTTAAAACATTTCTTTAAGCTGCCCAAATGAATTCATTTCCCGTAGAATACTGCTTAAGGGAATTTAACATGAGAATGTTAGAATGTCAGTACAATTCGTATCCAATTTCCCAAACTGAACAGTTTTTCTATAACCATTTTCAAAACCTAAAAGATTACCTGAAGATTATTCAACGTGACAGACAAATTAAGTCTACATTTTGGACTTTTTCAAATATATCATGATATTGCAAATACATCTTCTAGTAAAGTAGCCTCTTAAAAGACTTGGTTTGTAGCTTAGAAAATAAGCAAATTCATTTTTCAAGATTAGACATGGAAATAAAAATGAATTTCTATTGATTCTTCATTTTAAAATGAGGATGGAAACTATTTACTTCCTGAATTTGTTTAGATTACATAACTAGTGAAGGTAGTCAAACTGGAGAAATCAGTCACAACAATATCATGCTCTAAAATAACAAAAAAAAATTTATTTCCATTTAAAATGATAAAATAACTTTTTAGCAATTTTAACACTTCTGGGAAGTGTTTTTTGAGGAAAAGAAAAAGGGACAGAGAGCTTAATATTTGAGAGCAAAGTTTTAAAATATGGTCCATAGACCCCTTGAAGTCCCAGAGACCTTGTCAAGGACACCTTAATGTCAAAACTGATTTTGTAATACTATGACATCACTTTTGCTCTATCAGGCTGACACTTCCGCTGATGGTGCTACAGCTATGAGTGCCTTAGCATGAATTCAGATAGTAAAAACCAAAACAGGAGCTGTATCCTTCCCAAGCATAAGGTCGTATTCAAAACAAATGTTTAATTTAAGAATGTTCTAAATGAAACAGTAAAAAAATAGTCATTTTACTTAATCCTGACACTAAATAAACATGTTAATATTCAGTGTGATAAAATGGAAAGTCCATATAAAACATTTTGCTGCATACCAAGGAATGATAGTTGTCTTGAGGAAAAGCAGATGTGCAACTCAACTGCAAGCTATACCAGTTAATTTCTGTATGAAAAAACATTTTTATTTGAGTGACTGACAAAACTATGGTTATTCTTTTTTTTTTTTTTTAAACAGAGAGGGACAGTGAGAGATAGCGAGAGAGAAAGAGAGAATCAATTTTATTTAGTTTTTCATGTGGCTTTCATTGCTCTGAGACTTTGTTGTTGTACGTGGTGCTGGGGTTTGAACCCACAAACTCATGCATGCCAGGCATGTGCTTGCTGCAACTGCTGAGCCACCACTCCAGCCCCAAACTATAGTTACTCTTAACTGTTTTTGACAAATTATTTTCTTTCAAACAAAGTGAGCTTGGTACTTCAAGGAAAATAACATATGGTATTTGTTGCCAATGATAAAACTCAAGTTCTTAAGCAAAAATTCAAATGTCTGAAACCAAATATTTGCCATCATGAAGTTGGCATAATTGTCCAATTTTGATACTTTTCTGATGAGATTAGTAGTAATATTAAAAAGTGACTAATATCATGTAATAAAATGTGTCACATTTTGGACATGATGTTATAAAGTATATACGGGTAAATGATCCATTCAAAGTCAAGACAAATCAATGAACTGGTTTCAGATTCCAAACTCTAACTAACCTTTAAGAAACTACTATTGTAGTGGGCATGGTGGTGCATACCTATAAACCCAGCTACTCTGGAGGTGGAAGCTAGATAATCCCAAGTAAGAGGCCAGCCTGGGCAACTGAGCAAGACCTTGTCATTAAAAATAAATCTTAAAAATAAAATAAAAAGAGCTGAGAGTATACTTCAGTGATAGGTTCAATCCTCAGTACCACACACACATAAAAGTATCATTGTTAAACAGAGTTATGTGATTCAGCAAATTCAAACCTAGGTACCTTTTTTTCCTTTTCTTTTCTTTTTCTTTCTTTCTTTTTTTTTTAAGTGAGAGGGACAGTGAGAGAGAGGGAGAAAGAGAAAGAGAGAATCAATTTAATTTAGTTTTTCATGTAGCTTTTGTTGCTCCTAGACTTCGCTGTGCAAGTGGTGCTGGGGTTTGAACTTGCATATTCACACATGCGAGGCAAGCACCATAACTGCTGAGCTACTACTTACTGCTCCAGCCCATAAACCTAGTTACACATTTTAAAAACAAATGAAAACATGTCCAAAAAGAAAAATATCAGTGAATATTCTTAGCAGCATTATTCATAATAGTCCTGAAGTGAAAAAAACCCCAAAGGTCTAACAATTAATGAATAGATAGAGAAGTATGTTATATACATATATAATAAAGTATTACTTGGCAATAAAAATGAAATACTGATACATATTAAAGCATAGAGGAAAACTATAAAAGTTATGTTAAGTGAAAGAAACGAGTCATAAAGGACTATATGACTCCATTGACACAAAATATTCAGAATAAGCAAAAAGAGGAAAAAAAATACTAGTTTGTTGCCTAGGGCTGGAGAGCAAGTTGGCAAGTGACAGGTGAGGAGTGAGAAGCTTCTTCCTGGGGTGACAAAAACATCTAAAATTGGGTATGGAAATAAAAATGTTCTAAAATTAGTTGTGGCGATGACTATACAACTCTGAAGATAGTTAAGAGCCACAGAACTGAACACTTTAAATGTAGAATTGCATAGTGTGTGGATTACATCTCAATAAAACTCTTAAAATATCAGATCAATGAAGTAAATAAAAAGATACTACCAACTCTTAAGGTTTATTGCATTATAAAATATTTGTAATTATATTAAAGGTTATTAAAATGCTCTTTTCTAACTACATATCTTTGTGAGGTTATACGTTCTTCATATACTTCAGTTCAAATACTATATTACCACAGACTGAATACAGAAGCAAAATACAAAGCGAAATATCTGGATGTTCTCCATTAAGTCATACATTAAAGAAATTCATAAAAGTTTAAAATAATGTCAGTGATTGTTTTTGTTTTGGAAAATGTAATTTCATAAAATTGTTATTTTTACACATGAAGGGTTTGCATTGTTATTTTTCAATGAGCTAATAAATATCTTTAAATGTTCTGTTTTAATATGATAAATATTGATAGCTCCACCATACATAAACGAAAGTTCGATGTGGTCCTAAATCTTTTAGATTATAAGGAAGTCCTTAACAGTAGAGAACTGTTCCCTGATGTGGTTCAAGAAAGATGCAGCGTGAGAAGAATCCGACCCACCATTGTTGGCACCAAAGATGGAGAAAAGGTACCATGGGCCATGGAATATAGGAAGACTTTACAAGTAAGGAAATGGATTGCTCCCTAGGGCCTCCAGAAACAAACACAGCCCTTCTGACATCTCTACCACAGTTCTATCCTAAAGAGCTGAAAGATAATTAACCTTTCTTGTTCTAAGTCTTGAAGTTTGTGGTAATTTGTTATTGCAGCAAAAGAACACTAATGCAGTAATAATATCAGTTTTTCACCTGAGATTGACTGAGGAAGGTTTACCATAACATTAAAGAAGTTTTAGTTTCAAGGTATCTTACTTGCAGAAGTCATTTTCAAGGCCCTAAACCTGATTTTGTATTCATAATTTGCATTAGTTTTAAAGAGGAAGTAGTGCTGAGCCCAGAAAACCTAGCTCCATTTCCTGGAGAAAGCTAAAAAACAGTATTAAAAGAATTATTTCTTGACAGGATGTACCCAAATTCCAGAAGTTCATATATATCTTCTGAGCTCACTAGGAGAGCAATTTCTTAGTTTTTATGTGAATATGATTCTATGAAAAGAGAGATGCCTGAGAAAAGATCAGAAAGTTAAGAAATTAACTTCAGGAATGTTTCAGAAGAACTAAAATTAGCATTGGTCAAAACTCTTCTAAACTGCTGTGAGAAAATAATTTAAATAGAAATATTTATGAAGTGATTATCCCAATAGTTAGAGTTAACTGTATACTGAAGAAGAATGTTCAGACTCCTTATTCTTTTTTTTTTCTTTCTCCAAAAGGCTCAAATTTCAGAAGAGAAGAAGAAAGACATTTTTGGGTTTCTTCAAGTAAGAAACTTCACTGATTGTATTCAAGAGAAAATGAGACTTTTCATTAATTACCAACAAATGATGTGTGAGAAACTATCTTCAGGTGGAGCAACTAGTTGGAGTAAAGAGGCTGTTATTTCTTGGAGCACAGCCTGAATTACCACTGGAGGCCAGTCTTGGGCTTTCCCTCAGGTCATCAAAAAACATCTGAGCAGGGGAAGTGAAGGCCAATTAGCATGGTTCAAATTTCTTCTTTTGCAGATGCAGATACTGAAGCTCCAAGAGTCTTAGGTGTGTTTGGCATTTTATAGATTAATTAACATTGCAATTCATACCACTGATTTATTTAAAAAAATTTAAGAGTTAAAGACATTTTTTTAAGAAAATACTTTACTTATATATTCTAACTAAAGGAGAACATATAAATCTGAAGAGAAGAATTCTGCGTGAATCATGCAGATACTCTATTCTCAACATCAGATAAATCCAAATTAAAGGATATTCTACAAAATTATCTCATCAGTACTACTCAATTGTCAAGGTAATACAAAACAGGACAAATACGAAGAACTATCTTGGAGTACAGGAGCCTATGGTGACACAACTACTAAATGTCACATGGTTTCCTGAATGACTCTTGGAACAGAAAAAGGGCATTAGGATAATGTCTTGAGTATAAACTGAGGCAACCCAATAATGTATGGATTTTATTCAATAATAATATATCAGTATTGATTCATTAGTTGTGACAAATGTACCATAACAATGTAAGATGTAAACAAGAAGGGAAACTGGGTGCAGGGTATTAGGGAACATTCCATATACTTGCATAATCTTTATGTAAATCCAAACCTTTCTAAAAAATTATTAAAAATAAAAATGTTAAGATTTTATCTCACTCAAGTTAGAATAGCAATAATCAAGAATACAAACACAATAAATGTTGGTGAGGATGCAAGGAAAAGGGTACACTTATACATTGTTGGTAGGACTGCAAACTGGTACAACCACTCTGGAAAGCAGTATGGAAATTCCTAAAAAAAAAAAAAAAACTAAGAATGGATTCACCATTTGACCCAGGTATCCTACTTCTAAAATCAAGGGCCTAAAAATCAACATACTACAGCTACATCAATGTTCATAGCAGCACAATGCACAATAGTTAAGCTAAGGAACCAACCAAAGCATGCTTCAACTGATGAATATATGAAGAAAATGTGGCAAATACACATAGTAGAGCATTATTCAGCCATAAGGAAGAACGCGACATAATGTCATTTGTAGGCAAATGGATGGAACTGGAGGATATCAAGAGAAGTGAAATAAATCAGTCTCAAAAAAACCAAAGGTCAAATATTCTCTCTGATATACGGGAGCTAACCCCAAATAAGGAAAACCGAGGAATAGACAAAGGGAGGAAATAGAGGAAGGAAGAATGAAATAGGGAAAGTCTGTGAAAGGAATCGGACTTAACTTTCTCATGTTCATATATGAACATAGCATAGTGAATCTCATGAACATGTATATCAACTAGTAACTAAATTTAAAAGAACAAAAATATTAGTAAATGACAGAAAAGACCAGTAGAGTAGAGGGAAGAGAAAGGGGTGGTAGAGGATGGGGGAGGGGAAATATTGGGACTGAATTAGAATAAGCTATACTGCATGCTTTTATAAAATGTCCAATGTTTATGCTACTGCCAAATATATCTAAAAAGAACACGGAGTGGGAAGAAGGAAAGAGAAAGGGAAATACTGGGAAATGAGTTAAAACAAGGTACACTCCAAGATTTTATGTCATTGCACATCCTACTGTCACATATTTAAAAAAAAGAATGAAAAAACAAAAACAAATCCAGTGGGATGGATGGAAGTGAATGGAAGGGGAAAAACTGGAGTTTGAATTAGAACAAGTTAAACTCCATGCTTTTATAATTATGCTATTACATAATCTTATGTCACATATACCTAAAAAATAAAATTATAAATAAAATATTTTAAAAATTTATGTATTTGAAAAATTAGTAAAAATCTTATTAGTGTTTGAATATTTCTGTTCTTTGGGCTGTCAGGAAGTTTAGTGCAAAATCTGAGGTTCAGGCCCTACTGGCTTGTATTTATGTTGTGTTTTTACTCCTCTGCACTTAATTATTAGAAATCTTTATAGTTCACCATTATTCACATATATCTGAAGATTCTGATCTATATTTATCAGGTCAAAAGTTAAAGTTCAAATACAATAAGCAGGTTCCTGCCCCATTTCAAACCTCTAAACCTGTTTTGGTTTGGATGAAAGGTTTCCCCCAAAAGCTCAATATGTGAGACAATGAAAAAAGGCTGAGGTAAAATGATTGGATTATGTGAACCTTACCTCAATTGGTGAGTTAATCCCCTGAGAGGGATTAACTGGCAACTATAGGTTGGTAGAGTGTGGCTGCAAGAGGTGGGTCATTGGGGACAAGCCTTTTGGATATATATTTTGTATCTGGTGAGTGGAGTCTCTCTCTAGTTCATGATGTGATGCCTTGAATCACTTGCCTCCACTATGCTCTCTGCCACATTATTCAGCCTCACCACAAACCCCAAAGAATGGAGCTGGCCTTCTATGGACTAAGACCTCTGAAACCATGAGCCCCAAATAAACTTTTTGTCCTAAAATAATTCTTGTCAGGTCTTTTAATCACAGACACCAAAAAGCTGACTAAAATAAAGCCCTACTTATCATTCCTTTATAGATGGTCTTATATCCTATTTCACAAACATAGAAAAAATATCATCAAATGGGCATCCCCTAAATTCCCTATCCAAACTCATGAACCTGCTTATATCTGTGATCCTCTCTTCCCTTCTGGTAAGTTAAAGGTGTTCTGCCTCCTAATATCAACCCTTCTACCATTTTTACTATTAGTGTATACTAGTCTCTATTTACTAATAGTATATACTATTCTCTATTTCAGTAATATTATAATATCAGTTTGTCCCTCTCATTCAAATATATTTTAACCTCTCTTTCAAATGAATCCTTCCACGGACATATCAACATGCTTTTCTTTTCCATATTTAGAAACAAAACTAATAAGTAAATAAACCTCGTTTGAAAAATTAAACAGAAAACAATCCATTTTAACATTTTTATATGCAGGTATGAGGGAAATACTGAGGTCAAGAATTTAAGAATAGGTACAAATTGACCATGGTAGCACATGCCTGTAGTCCTAGCTACTCAGAAGGCTGAGGCAAGAGGACCACTTGAGACCCCCACCTTTAAAACAACCACCACCAAAAACAAAACAAAAAACAAAGGAAGAAGAGAAGATAGAGGAGGAGGAAAGCAAAGTTCAGGGAGACACCAATTTTTGTATTAACTCATTCTATAAACTTCTAATTCATCTGTGAATTACCTTTAATGATGCTTCTCAATGGTGCGTGTGAGAGAGAGGTGGGGGGAGAGAGAGAGAGACAGAGAAGCAGACAGACAGACAAGACAAGGCAAACTGGGGTAGAGGGGGAGAATATGCAATCCTGGATTTGACACTTAGTATATACCTTGGTCAAGTTATGAAACTTTTTTGAAATTTAGTTTTCATATCTGTACAATCCGAAAAATAGCCCCAAACTCAGAGGGTGATTATAAAGATTAAAGAAGTAAAAGTATGTAAAATATACCATTGTCTTATTCATGGTGAGTACTCAATAAGGAAAAGGGCTCATCTCCTGTAGTAAATTTTGAATAGCTACTCCGACACTGGTGGAAACGACTTTTGCCAGTCATCTGTGTCTTCTAAAGCTGTGCTACTGAGTGGTTCCTAAAGCTAGGATTTACAGCTTGTAAATACTAAAATTCACCATGTAAAAATGTACAATTGGATGGGCTTTTACAAATGTACACAACTGGACAACCACCACCACCACCACCTCCAAATATTTCTACTGCCCTTGTGTACTTCTGTATTTTTCAAAGGCACACTACTGAACAGGTCATTCATTAGAAATAATTGTGGGGGGCCACCTATGGACTATTTTCTGAAGTCCAGGTATCTCACAAAGTATAAAAGGAAGATTACTGGGTTTAGGCTCAGTGTATACTCTGGCAGGGTTTTTTAGATATTTCCTGTGGGGGAAAAAAAACCTTTGAGGAAGGGCCAGAAAGCTAGAAATAAGTAATCAAAACTGTATGAAATCTTAGATGAAAATTATACACATACCCATGGTCCTGCTGTTGGTATTTTAAAAAGTTAATTCTTTTACATAGAAAGAAAAGCCCAGAATTTGCTTGTTAGGAAAAAATACAGTCTGTCAGAAAGAAACCAAGCAAACCATGGACCCCTCAGTTATTTTGATCAAACAGCTCATTTATCACATTTTTATTCAGAAAGAATAACAATGAATTAGTTGTAAGTGATTTTCCTAGGACTTTTCTCCTTATATGCAATAATTTTTGTGGCACAAGAACATGGGATTAAAAGATAGCAATGGAAATTAGAGAAAAACAGGTGAAAAAGAAGCAATTACTGTAGAGATATAATCAAGAGTCAGAAAGACTTTTATCCTAACATGGATAGGAAGAAAGAGAAATTGCAGAGAGGTAGATAAGAGAAGGCTGTGGAGGGATAAGAGAAGAGAACAGCTTTGAGAGCAGGGGCTGAGGGACGATGGGGAGGCTGCTGCATTAATAGGCCTTTTACCTGCCCTGTCCTGCTGGAACGTAGTATTTTATAAAAATAACTTTTATCATGCTTTATAGGCAGATAAATATGGTGTTCACGTAGTTCTTTATACGTTAGACAGCTGTAGAGAAGTCAAATATAATAAACAGTAGCAGAAAATATGGGGAAACAGAAACCTCTACTTTGGATGGAATTATCTATTTACAAAGAGTAAAGGAACTTGGAATAAGTATTATATATTTTGTGATGGTTAACTTTTTTTGTTTTGCAAGTGAGATTTTTCCTTAGAAAACAATTTTTACCTATCAAAGACAGAGTGTAGTATCCTCCACCAAGCATGCAAGGGATAGGTTATCAAGTGAATCAACAGCGGAAACTGAAGAGAAAGGAGAACTAAGGAAGTGCCTAAAAGCAAGTGGTTAAGTGGAGGAGGATGAGGAAGAGAGAAGGCAAAGGAAGCAGTGCTCAATTAGTTGTCTACTTTCTTCTTCAGGATATGAAGTGGATGGATCAAAGTACTCCCACATCAGATCGTCAATGATGTGGTTCCATTCTTTGCCTCTGAAAACATGGTTTATATTTTGCTTCAGAAGTTTTATTTACTCTAAGACATTGATTTGAAAATGAGCATGTGTTACTCCTTACATATACCACCTCTGTAAATAGGTTTAATAAGATGATTACTTGCTATTCAGGAATAACAATAATTACTGCAGCCAGATGAACATCACCCAAGGCAATCTCAACCCTCTCACCCTTTTATTAAATCCATTTTGA
Organism: Aplodontia rufa; assembly: GCA_004027875.1. Classification (NCBI taxonomy): domain Eukaryota; kingdom Metazoa; phylum Chordata; class Mammalia; order Rodentia; family Aplodontiidae; genus Aplodontia; species Aplodontia rufa. The sequence continues at coordinate 13,082 of PVKS010012473.1, forward strand.
AAGGGTTTCAGAAAGTAAGATACAATAATTGTAGCTTCTGTAAGCAACAGGTGATAGTACATGGTATAGATATTTCAATTCCTTACTGAAATAATGAGATAATAGGTCCTCATTTATACTAAATGAGGGAAAATGTAACTGATTTTATGTTTGAAGGCCACATGCTCACAGAGGACTACTAACAACGTGTGTGAGATTTAGCCTAAAATGGATCTGAGTCTGAAGCACACCTAAATCATTCTCTAGCCCAACAAACTTCAACTTCTATTGCCTACTGACATAAATAAAACATTTTAGCCTACTATTCATAGCCTTCCATGATAAGTACTAAATCTGTCTCCAACAACTATATAGTTAATTATCAATTTCTTTGAAGTTTTTTGAGTATATGCTGCATTACATTATCTTTTCTATTTTTAGGAAGAGAAATAGGAATTCCCATGAATTAAGGAATCTATTCATACTGCAAGCATTTACTCAGCGTCAATTCCATTATGTGCTCAGTACTTTCCCAAGGTTTTATCACCTCAGATTTAGAATACTGTAACAGTATTTGTACCAATGGAGATTGTGTTAGGCCTTATAAAATAGCCAAATATTAGTGAAAAGTGCTTAACAGTTTATGATTATTTTTCTCACACAAGGTAGAGTGATGGCTGATGCAGTACTTCCATTATGTCACTTCTTGCTCAGTATCATTTTGTCTATTCACAGTACAATCTTGTGTGGTCCCAAGTGGCCAGTAATTCCCATCATTGTTATTCCAAAGAGGAGGAAAAGGAAGTAAAGACTTTTCTAGAAATCCATATAATATTTCATTGGCAGAACTGTAGTCAGAAGACTTCATCAAGATCCTCTCTCCATATCTCAGCTTTGCTTAAGCTGTGTGTTCACCTATTCTTTTCTTTTTAAAATAATGATAGGTTGTCTTCACATTACAGTGGTAAAGTACAACAGAGAGTGGTTAAAGAAAATTTTAGTATTGCAACATCTAAACTTATTTATCTGAGGGAGTTAGTTCTTCACAATATCTTCATATGAAACATTGCCCTTGCCTGAATCTTCTGTCCATATCAATCAATAACTAGGTTTGAAAGATCAAAATGACATGGATTGGGTGGATGTTGTATACTCAAAGAAAGGAGAGTTCTACTGTCTGATTTAAAGAGGGAGAAATAATGAGAAAGGATAGTATCTGTCCTTACAGCAGCCTTGAAAAATTTGTACATTAATATTATTTCTGGCATATTATATGGTAGAGAACTTTAGGCTGTATTTGGGGTTATCTTCAAAGTATTGTAAAAGTTGGAAAAGCTGCTTTCTGACGAATATTCTGTCTTTACATTCCAGGTAACCCTGAATACTCTATACTCCAAATATCAGTTATCCCCTTGTTTCACAGTAAAAGAATTTTAAGCAGGATATATGGCCATTTAACAGATCACACAGAAGTAAAATAATGTTTAGCAGGGTATATGTGAAAACACTAGTTTGTCAGCCTCATGTGCAGCTCAGTATGACCAATGGAATGTGAATACAAATGATGCAAGCAATTTAAGGGACTATCCTTCTAGGAAGCAGTGTGCTCACTACTTCCCACTTCATTTACCCTTTCATCTAACCTGATGATTACAATATAGTAAGTTATCTTGGACAAAGGCAGGATGACATCTTAGAAATGACTAAGTGGGGCTGGGACAGTGGCTCAGCAGTTTTGGGGTTTGCCTGGCATGTGTGAGGATGAGGGTTTAAACCCCAGCACCATGTACAGAAATAAAAGCCACATGAAAAATGAAGTAAAATTGATTCTCTCTTTCTTAAAGAGAGAGAGAGAGAGAGAGAGAGAGAGAGAGAGATATGACTAAATAAGTAACAAGAGGAGAGGAGACTGAGGAGGTTGGGTCTTTGGATACAGAGTAGAGTCACTATACCAGTATTAGCCCACTGACTAAAGACTGTTACCTTATTTTCACAATACACCTCTATTCAAACCTACCCATTATCGATCTGATTTTCTAAGAGAACATGTCTATTATTAATCAGAAATGACACATAGTGTTCATTCTAAAAGACTCCATTTGGAGAGCTATGTAGCCCAATTCATGACTCTCTGTGTGTGTGTGTGTGTGTGTGTGTCTATTTGTTTTAAGAAGGTACTGCAAACTTAGACTCTGTCTCAAAAAAAAAAATGAAAAAGGGCTGGAGAAGTGGCTCAGTGGTTAAATGCTCCTGGGTTTAATCCTTAATACAAACAAACAAAACAATAAAAAACATAGCAAATTTATTTTCAGAGAACATACCTTGAGGGTACTAGTTTCCAAATTCTTACCTACTTAATATTTAGAATTTTGCAGAAATGCCCCAAGTGTCACTGTAATAGCAGGCCATGCAGGTAAACATTCTTGTCCAATAAGGTTTTAATTCCTCATATCCTTTCCAAAGCTTGATTATAGCCACCATTGTGAGTGTGATGTGGTATTTCCTTATGGTTTCAATTTGAACTTCTTTAGACAAATAATGGAATTGAGAAACTTTTCATGTGCTTATTGGTCATTTCTATATACTATCTCTGGAGAAATATTTGGATCTTTTGCATCAATTTTTTTAAGAGAGGACAGTGAGAGAAAGACAGAATCAACTTTTTTTTATTATTATTTAGTTTTTCATGTGGCCTTCATTGCCCACGTTGTTATATGGTGCTGGGGTTCAAATTCGCATACTCGCACATGCCAGGCAAGCACTGCAACTGCTGAGCCACTGCTCCAGCTCCTGCATCCATTTTTAAATTGGGTTATTTATCTTTTAATTATTGAGTCATAAGACTTCTTTACATATTACAGGTAGAAGTTCCTTATCAGATATATGATTTGCAAGTATGTCCTCTCATTCTATGGGTTATCCTTTCACTTTCCTGGTAATGTCCTTCGAGTCACAGAAGTTTAAAATTTTTATTAGGTCCAATGTATCTATTCTTTTAGTGGAGTTATGTGTGTGTGTGTGTGTGTGTGTGTGTGTGTGTGTGTGTGTCGGGGGGGGGTCCATCTGCTTTGGTGTCTATCTAAAAAGTCACTGCCTAATCCAAGATCATAAAGATTTATGATCATGTTTTCTTCTAAGAGCTTTACAGGTTTAGCTTTTATATTTAGGACTTTGATCAATTTTGACTTATACATGGTATATGTTAGGCATCTTCCTTTATTCTTTTGCATGTGAATATCCAGTTGTCCTGGCACCATTTGCTGAAAAAAAAAATATTCTGCCATTGAGAGGTGTAGGCTACACATACCTTGTCAAAGATAAATTAACTATAAATGTTAATCCAGTTAGTTCCTGGACTTCCAATTCTATTCAAATAATATGCTTTTCATTATACCAGTATCATACTATTTTGATTACTGTAGCTTTGTCATTAGTTTTAACATCAATGAGTATAAGTCCTCTAATTCTGTTATTTTTCAAGACTGTTTTGTGTCTTTTGCATTTCATCATCAATTTTACAATCAATTTGTCAATTTCTACAGAGATCAACTGGGATTCTGAACCATATTTTCCTGCATCAGAGATCAATTTGCGGGGTATTGCCATATTGACAATATTAACTTAAAGCAAGTCTTGTGATCAGTTCTTCTTATATGTTAAAGGTAGAGTGTGGACTGAACTGAATATTTACTGAGTAAATAAATAGGCTACTCTCTTCTCTTCCTAGACAATTTCAAATTTTCTATGAAGTTAGGTCACTGATACAATGGCCTAAGGCCTTCGCTCTATGTTTATAGCAGCTCAATTTCCTATTGCTAAATTATGGAAACAACCCAGATGTCCCTCACTGGAAGAATGGATCCAAAAACTGTGGTACATATATACCATGGAATTTTACACAGCAATTAGAAACAATGATATTGCAGCCTTTGAAGGTAAATGGATGGCTATGGAAGAAATTATGCTTAGTAAAATCAGCTTAACCCAGAGAACCAAGGGTCGAATGACTCCACTCATCTGTGGAGGCTGGAATTAGACCCAGGCCATTGAGAAAGGTGGTCTGTTATCATGTGTTAGGTCCAGATAAGGTGTAGTGTTATACAACCTAATACTTTTTTAGAGATATTGTGGGTAAAGGAAAGGAGGGATAAGAGTAATTGGGGGGGGCACTCCTGAGGGTATATCTAATATCCAGAAACTATACAAATACAACCACATATTACTTCACTAAGGAATGACATTATTTACAAAATCTTTTTTTCTTTTTTTATAAAGAGAGAGGGAGAGAGGGAGGGAGAGAACAAGAAAATCACTTTTATTTATTTTTTTTCATGTGCTTTTTGTTTCTCTGATACTTAGTTGTATATGTGGTGTTGGGGTTTGAACCTAGGTACCTGAGCATGAAAAGCAAGTGCTCCAACCACTGAGCCACTGCCCCACACAAAATCTTTATAATGAAAACAATTCATACCGATAAAGAAAAAAACATAAGAATATTGAGATGATAGAGGCATGGAGGAGAAGCACAAAAGACATGAAACCTAGTCTCCAATAAATAGCAAATGAATAAGACTATCATAAATCAAGAGATGGTAGCCAATTCAGGTTACTCAGAAACATGGATATCAACATCAGAAGAAAGACTTATAAAGGTAAAAGTGGCTGACAATGGAGTAGGACAAAGTGGGACTATTAGGGGAGTTGAAGCTAATATGGATATTTTTCATTAAGTAACACAACGCTAAAACTCAGATACTTCTTCAATGAAAATAAGACTATATTATGAAAAATAAACTAACCATTTCAAGTTAAAAGGCTACTTTTAGTATTCTGTCTACAGTCTTTGGGATTTTACAGATTATAGATCTCTTATTTTTTAGCTTTCAGTCTAAATCTTTCCAAAACTTTAAAATTATATGTATATGTATATATAGTTTATGTTCTACTTTTTTTTTTTTTTACTGCAACTGGAATAAAGTACAGGTAGGACTATTTATTTTTTAACTATTTCTTAAAATGTACTGTATACTGGTAACTTTAGGAATATTTACAATTTTATTTCCTTTTCTCATCATGTAAAAATGATCTGCATTATTTCTCTAAAATATCTGCATGAATTAAAACTTTCAACTTTTATTCACAATCTCTCACAAAAGTTTCCTGAAACTTACTGGCAGATGTAATTGAACAATCTTCCTTACTAATTCTTATTGCATGACACGATAATGTTACTAACAGCCATGTTTATACAATTGGGCCTTTGAAGGACCAGGACCATTTTATAAGAAGGTAAATAATCTAACAAGTAAACCAACTCAGTTAATCATCACAACCCTGGTAAACACTGGCAAAGAAATCAAGGTTGAGTAGTAGAGCTCTAGGGAGAAAGTAGAATTATTAGTTTGGCTTTCACGTTATGGTATCTAGGAGACTGACTCCCATCTTATATAAACGGGAAGGAACTAGGATGTAACAATGCCAAATAACGTGCTTATTGTAGTAGTTCTATAAGGCCCAGTGCTGTCTTAGAGGGAACCACTGAATGGGTTAGTGAGTTTTGGAAATAAACTACAGAAGAAATGACATGTGCTTTGTACTGTGGAATGCAGTTTTGTTTTTTGAATATTAAGTGTTTCTTAGATTATCATATTATATTACAGAAATAAGATTAATTTAAAAGAAAGAAGCTGTATATGCTGAAGATATAAACCATAAGTAACAATGCCGGTAGGGGCCAATGAAAATCAAAGACTTTTATCTAGTTGCCTCATTCCATCCAGTGCACATTTTTCAGAGCAAAAACAATGGAAATACTTTGTTCAACATGGGTGGCAATTTGCTTAAATAATTACCTATATATTTTATTGCTCAGAAGTAGCTTTTTTAAGCTGTAAATAAAGTTTCATTATGTACCCGTTGTTCTTTTAATTAAAATTAAAGTTAAATAGCGGTACTAGCAATAATTCTTAAGTTGTCCTATCGTGTTCATTTCTATTTGCAAAGATATGTCCATTTCTCTTTCCTTCCCTTATAGTATAGAAATTTTCCTTTGCTAAACAAAAATTCACCTATCACATTCCTGAACAATTTTTTAAAATTAATATTTCAAATGAAACCTTGCCAAACATTTTTTGAAAGTATTAATGCCCTTAAAAATAGCAATATGTTAAATATGCATTTTGTCTTCTTACTGAAATGTTCCGTAACTACTGCATCAATATAGTGTCAGGTAGTGGGTTTAAAATTGACAGCACATTGAGTGATATGTAATGCCCAGACTCCCTTAACAGTTCTGATAAATTATATTCTCATGAAACAGTAGCTGTTTCCCATTTCAGGATACACCTTTTTAACATATTTTTTCTTGTACTTCTCTAATAACTTAGTCAAGTTCAAAGTTTCAAAGAATTAAAAATTATAATAGTGTGGTTGTTTTAAAGGTAATCACTGAGTCCTTTCAAAATATATCCTGACTGATTACAAACAAGCATTCTTAAGACTATCAGATCTAAGTTCTGCTAATAATTTATAAATAGAATGAAATTTTACCAGTTCACTGAAAATCTTACCTAAAATACTGAAATGCTCAAAGGTATATCCCCCAGAGTTAGGGGATAATGCCAAATTATCCTCTTTCATTATAGTCTGCCCATTTCTTTACATTTGTAGTAAACACCCATAATACTTACCATTTAAAAATATATGGAGTCTATACTTTTAACATGAGTTTAAGAAGGAACAAAGAGCCACAACAGATGCATTTTAAAAGCAGCAAGTAATATTTCTTGGCTGCTTTATGAAACTCTGAAGGATGACTCAATGTTCAAGGAAGGATGTTTCTTAATCTGAGTGTACTTGTATTTACCGAAATTTGAACCTACTAATAGGCAGTAGAAGTATGTAAGTAAATAGTTACTAATTCTTAAAACAAATCAGTAAGTTAGATTTCTTTGATATAAAAATTCATAAAACTGGCACAGATAATACAGGAATATAAAATATACTTGCTTCATGGATTTCATTGAAAATGCATGGGGGAATTTTAAGTCTGCTTATTTTGATGTCATGTAGTTATGTTTTTATGGATTGTCTAAGGTATACTGGGAAAAAGTCAGTATTTGGGAGAATATATTGCTCTGCAATCCTGAAAAGAGACAATGAATTAAAAACATACATCAGAGGTGATAAAAGATGATCAAGTTAGAAAATCTCCATTTACAAGAGTTAAACTTTATCATACTTACATAACTTTTAAAATAAGTAAGACTGAGTAAAAGTTGATAGGTACATGATCTGTGGCAAAATGAGAAAAGAACTGACCTGAAAGACCTAAATTCAATCCTCAGATGTGTCATTTTTTAACTATGTATGATTATTTTGGGTAGGTCATCTACCCCCTCTGCTGTAAAATAGGAATAATGCTGAAGACCACTTGACAGGCTTAGTATAATATGCTTGAAGTCGTATGCCTTAACTTATATGACAATGCCTGGCCACACTGCCTGGCACCAAGTGGTTCTCAGTGAATACCATTTCCTTCTCTACATTCTTAATAAACAGATATTAACCTTCTATGTAACTCATGGCAAGGATAAAACACCTTTTACACAGTTTATTTTCCTCGGGTTGAATATAAGATTCATCCTAAGTACATACAGGATAAAAGAAGTGCAAAACAAAAGCAAAGAAAACAATTTGAGCAGCATCCAACAGGCAGCTTTATGTTTTATACTGACATGCTTTGTGGTTATAAAAGATTTCCAATGAAGACCAGATCAAAATTAAAATTCTAGGCAGGCAGTCAACTTTTATGACTGCATCCATTCTTCACTGAGCATGGAAAACAAATGATTACCAGTTATTTATTGAAGATATTCCCATAGTATGCTTACAAAGTTCATGCTGTAATGTATCTGAGTCAATGAAAACTATACCAGGTTTCTTGTGTCACACTTCCATAATCCTGGAGAAATCTCTAAATTTCAGAAGGCTATTACAATTAAGTATTTTTTTTATTTCTTTTTTTTTTTAAGAGAGAGGGACAGTGAGAGAGACAGAGAAAGAGAGAAACAACTTTATTTAGTTTTTCACATGTCCTTTGTTGCTCCAACACTTAGTTGTGTACGTGGTGCTGTGGTTTGAACCCGGGTCCTCGTGCTTGCCAGGCAAGCACCAAAACCACTGAGCCACCGTTCCAGCCCCGACAATTAAGTTTTTAACATAAGTTTTTCTAAGGTCAGAGCATAGCAATTATGTAAAGTTGCATGAAAAGTCAGAGGAAAAGAGACTAAACAAATTCCAAAACTAAAAAACCTCAATCCAAAATGACTTATGACTATGTTGTGAATAAAATTAAAGTACAGAATAATTTAGCAGAAAGCATCTAGTTTAATTACAGTTTTTCTTTCTATAAAGTTGGCACAAATGCAGTGGGTCTAATCAAAATCAGGTAACACTTACCTCTGTGGCCTTGTTTGATGGTTCCAGGCCAATCATATTTGCTACTATTAACTGATGTAAGAGCTGAACTTGAGCTACACTTAGGAAGAAGTCCAGGTTTGTGGTTATATTCACTTCCAAGGAATGGCCACACACTAAAATTTCCTGAAGTGGGGTGGAAGGAAAAAGGTTGAACACAGATAAAGAAATATGACAGACTTCAGATGATAATTGATCATTTTTAATCTTATTTATTTGACTGTTATTACTTCCTAAATCTAATGGGACTGAATTTCATATACTAATAAGGAAAGCAAAAATGCTGAGCACAATCACTTGACATAGTCTAATGAATTAACTTAAAAATATTTATGCAGAAGATGAAGAAAATCAACAATAATAGATGCTGGAGGGGCTGTGGAGAGATAGGCACACTAACACACTGTTGGTGGAGCTGCAGACTGGTACAGCCCCTCTGGAAAGCAGTGTGGAGAATCCTTAAAAAACTAGGGATGAGTCCACCATATGACCCTGCTATTCCACCCTTGGGTATCTTTTCAGGGGACTTAGAATCAGCACATTATAGTGACACAGCAGTATCTATGTTCATAGCAGCACAATTTACTATTGCTAGGCTATGGAAACAACCCTGATGTCCCTCACTAGAAGAATGGATCCAAAAACTGTGGTACATTTATACCATGGAATATTACACAGCAATTAGAAACAATGATATTGCAGCCTTTGAAGGTAAATGGATGGCTATGGAAGAGATCATGCTGAGTAAAATCAGCTTAACCCAGAGAACTAAGGTCGATTGTGTCCACTCATCTGTGGAGGTTGGGACTAAACCCTGACCAGTGAGAAAGTTGGTCTATTAGCATGTGTTAAATCCAGATAAGATGTAATGGTTTACAACCTAATACTTTTTTTTAGAGATACTGTGGGAAGGGGAAGGGCGGGATAAGGGAGGATAATTGGGGGGGCACTCCTGGGGGTAATTGCAATATCCAGAATATATACACATTTTATATTAAAAAAATATTTATGCAGGCTTGCTATATGGCAGGCCTTGTGCTAAATATGTTAATAACAAGAATTTTTTTACCTTTTCATATTCATTTTACTTGTTCATTATTCAAAACTACTATCATTGTTTTAATATATATAAGCAATGATTTTCTGTAGCAGAATCTTATCCATCCATTCAAATCTACAAATATTTACAAATTCTTCAAAGTCCAAGTCACTATGGTAGAATACTAGGAATACCATAAATGATAACTAGCTCTTGAGGAGGCTGTAATCTAATGGAGCAGACGGATATAAACAGGTAATTGTATGTAGACAATTAGAATGACAAACACTATGGTATAAGTATTCTCCATAGGATATATTCTAAATGTTTGCAATAAAATATGGTACTGAAGCCAAAGACAGATAAATACTTGTTAAAACTTCTAAAATTTTGGCAGCATTAGGTAGCTGTCCACCATTTAATTGGTACTGTTCTGCATAACTGAGTCATTTGAACATTTATCAATGGAAATCCTATAAGAGAGAAAAACAATAGAAAAAACAAATCAGAAGCTTCAGTTAATAAGCAGAAGTCCTGTCTCTTGTCATAAAGTTCATGTGGACAGTGTTCAAAGTTTGGAAATATCCAACATACTTTCTTCTTATTAGCATAATCCAAAAGAATGGATCTGAAAGGAGACTATGGCTGTCCAAACACAAACTAGACAGCTTAGAATAGCTTTTAACAAAGCCATAGAGAACAGCATATCTGATATATTATCCTCTTTTTTTGTTGTTGTTAAACAAACTTTTCCTATTCAAGTTTCCTATATTCATTCAATATATTTATTTTATTCCTCAAGTAATGATGAATAAACGTACATGGACTCAGAAGGTTTTATTTTTTAATAATCATTTAATATTTCCCAGAGAAATGAAACTAAGTCCTAAAAAATATGTTAGTATACCATCCTATGAAAATTGGCTCCTGGTAAATATGGTATTCCTAGTATTCTACCATAGGTTAAATGATATGAATTTAATTGGTAGAATCATTAGCTAACACCATAAAAATAAGTTCTGTTTTTAAAAACTCCTCTTATAATTATCATCTTCGGATCAGTATGATCTTTAAAATACTCTGGAGGCCAACTGGGGTAGCTGTACATGAGGTAACTAAGGTTCACATGAGGGAATTGAACAAGGAATTTAAGTGAATAGCTGTAGATGACATCTTTTAATATCAAGCTGAGCTTGGCCTAGAACTAGGTTTTCTGCTCACCAATTTTGTGCTTCCTTCACCTGGGAATGAGAAACTTTCTAATAATGCCTTCAAATTAGAAGATGAGCTAATTAATATGGGATGGTATTTTAATAACAGTTTGATATATTCTTATTTTTATTTCTGAATTTCATGATGACAGGTACTTAAGAATTCAAGTAAAGAGTATTTTTAGGAAAAGAAAAAATTCAAAGTTATAATACCTACCTACCTACCTACCTACCTATTGCGCTGCTAGGGTTCAAACTCAGGGCCTCTTGCTTGTGAGGCAAGCACTCTAACACTGAGCTATAACACCAGCTATGACATTTTATTTTTGTGAGCCAAATATAAATACGAAATTGAAGCAATTTTAAAATGTGATTACAATGTATGAATCTGTTTTTTTTTTTTAAAGAAAGAGGGGACAGTGAGAGAGAGAGAAAGAGAAAAGTAATTTTTATTTAGTTTTTCATGTGACTTCCATTTCTCTGAGACTTTGCTGTGTACGTGGTGCTAGGGTTTGAACTCACGTACTTGTGCATGCCAGGCAAGCGCAGTAACCGCTGAGCCACCGCACCAGCCCACCAATGTGTGAATCTTAATTCATATTTTCATAGCACCGTCAGTGTGTGTGTGGGAAGAACATTATAAGGAGTTTCTGTTTCCTTAACCAACTGCCTTACTAAGTACCTAGTAGACTTAAATAATCTTTATGCACCTTTTGTGGATATAAAGAGACCTTTCCTAACATAACTTTCCTGGTACAGCTATTATAAATATCAAATGAGATAATACATATAAAATACTATTTAAAAAAGTTTTTTAGAGAGTAAATGTAAGGTATCATCTTGGATTAATACACATATTATGTTCCTCAATTTATACTAATGTCACATTCCAATAAACCTATGGCAAATGAAAAATATCATGAGTCAAAAATGCATTTAATACACCTAACCTGGGAGGGGGAGGGGATAAGTGAGGGGAAGGGAAAGGGAGGGAGGACAGGGAGGGATCTAGGGAGACAATCAACAATGTAACATATTCTTTACACCCCTGAGAATCCAAATAATACTTATGCAATCATTTAATTCTGGAAAATTCACAATTTAAGCATTTATATTGCTTGTAGGGGCAAAATATAGAGGAATCAAGAGATTGGGGTGTGGGTGATGTGGGGGTAAATCCAGTTTAAGAACATATGCATATCATATTATTACTTTATATGCATTTATAATTGTAAAATAACTCAACTCCTTAATAAAAAAATTAATAAAATGACCTAACCTACCAAATATCCTAGTTTGAGCAATATGATACACTGTAGGGTATCAGCTGTTTCCCTTACTGACTAGCTGATTGGGACCTGATGCTTGTTGTCATGCTGAGATGGATCATGAAATAGTATGGTTCAGCATATTGCTAGCCCAAAGAATGATCAAAATTCAAAATTCAAAGAATGGTTTCTAGTCTCCTGAATACATACACTTTCTCACCCTGTAAAGGTGAAAAACTATAAGTCAAATCACTTTAAGTTAGGAATTTAGCCAGGTGCAGTGGTGCATGCCTGTAATCCCAGCAACTTGGGAGGCTGAGGTAGGAGGATCATGAGTTCAAAGTCTGCCTCAGCATGTCAGTGGGGCCCTAAGCAACTTAGAGATACCTTGCCTCAAAACAAAAAAATTTTAAAAAAGGCTGGGGATGTGGCTCAGTAGTTAAATGCCCCTGGATTCATTCCCTGGTACCAAAAAGAAGTAAAACAAGGTCAGGAATTTAATCTATTCTTAAGCATAAAATTTACACCAATTTTTTCTTAACTTTTCATAAAACTGCCTATACTTCTATGAAACAGCAAAAAATTCTTAATGTGTTTAGCAAAACAAGTTTCTATGAATAACCTTTCTTTTGAAGTTATAGAAAATCATACTGATTACATTTCTATTTTGGGCATGGAGGCAGTATACCATAATGATCAGAAATGAAACCTAGACCCATGAGTTAAGCTACTTAATCTCTCTTAACCTCAACTTCCTCATCTATAAAACAGATACAAATAAAATCTATCCCATAAGGATGTTACTAAACAGGTAATTCATACAGAGCTCACTTTGTAAGACAATCTATATGAGAATTCCATACTATTCTGTCAGTACTATATTTTCACTAGAAAGATGCTTTAGAAGTTAAGAGTATATAAGCTGGAGCTAGACCAATTTTGTTCATACCTTGCTCTGCTTCTTACTACTTGTGAAATTTGGCAAACTGGTTACTCCATCCCCAGCCTCAGTTTCCTAATCTATACAATACAGGTAAATTTGAGTAGCTGACTGGGCTGTCATGAGGATTAAATGAGTTATTACACGGAAAGAAATAACTGGACAGTATTAGTAAGTACTTTGCAAATATTAGCTATGATAATAATAATAATTATTAAATAAGCTAGTTTGATGTCATATGGGTTGAAACTTGAAAATTCCTAACATACAAAGAGGAACTGCTCCATTATTTAGACTAAAATGTTCTACCTCAGTATGCAAATTTTCTGGAGAACTTATTTTGGTGAAAATGATGGCAGGTGCGCCAGTAATACGGACAGAAAAATCAGTCAAAATGGGAGTCAAAATTGCTCTTCTTTCTTGATGTCGTCTTATGCTAAAAGACAAAGTAAAAAATTATTAGTCCACTGTTTTGAAGGATAATTTTCATTAAATTTGTACCAAATTTATACTACAAAGATGCATGACAAAATAACATTATTATTCTGGGAGTGCTGCATATTTTATAGTCACAATTTCTTAACTGTAATACCATAAGGCCTATGAAGTACTGGGAAAAAAATTTTCTTCATTAAAAAAAATCAATATATAATTAAGCCATTTCATATCGGTATCATCTTAGGACCCTTCAACAAATTACTCCTTATTTATTTATTTATTTTAAAGAGAGAAGGATAGTGAGAGAGAAAGAGAGAATCAATTTTTCTTGAGTTTTTCACATGGATTTCATTGCTCTGACACTTAGCTGTGTACATGCGTGCTGGGGTTTGAACCTGTGTACCTGTGTGCATGCTGGGCAAGTGCTGTAACTGCTGAGGACTGCTCCAGCACCAAATTACTCCTTTTATAAGCCTTTTTTCCTTATAAATAGTTGCATATCTTTTGTTACCATCAATAACATTACTTTTTCCAGAATAACTTTTAATTTCCTATTTAAAAATATTGCTGACCTTCCACTTGAAAACTGCCATATTTCCCAATCTTTTAGGCTTATGAGCATATCATATTAATTTCTGAACTCTTTTTTAAGTTCTAAGAACCATCTGACTTTATGAACTACTGTAGCCTTTGCAGTCTGTTAATTGGCTTTTGTGTCTAAAACCAAATGCTTTCTCAAAACAACCCTGGATATGAAGTAACAGCCATTATTAGAGCCATTATTACCAATGAGAAAATGAAGTTCTGGAATGGAACAATAGGAACAAAGGCTCCAGAAGTGGCTTGGAGGGCAAGTAGATATCAGATAATACACATTCTCATATTTGATCAGTTATATAGCACAATATTTCTACTTAGCTTTCAAAATTGCTAAAACTTTCAAAGGAAGCATGACAAACATGGTAGAAGAAACTGGAAAACAATGTTGAAAAACTAAAGCTTGTGCCATTATAGATCTTCAAGACCATTTTATGAAATAATATACTATGTTTATGTTTTGCTAGTAGTTATACCTGAAAATCTCCTTTAAACCATTAATATTCTTTGTCAATATATCCTTATTATTCCTTCTTGCTATAAAATTATGAAGATGAAATCAAAGAATTGGCATAAGTTATTTCATGAAAAAGTCTAGATAAAATTCAAGTCTCGGTACATCTTTTTTTTTTTTTTCCTAAATAGAGTAGTCTAGAGAGTAATAATGTCTTGTTAAATGTGCAACAGGCAGAGCTTTGTATGGTGTCTGCCAAAAAAGTAAATTGGATTATCTGGTTCTGTGACATATAAGCATCAGATTTCAAGAAAGTCAATTTTAAATAATTAAAAGATCTGGTAAGTAGAGAGTAAGAGGAAGAAGTATTAAAATATGTGACTACAGAGGAAGGGTATGGATCCTGAGGGACAGTATAATTATAGCCTAATAGCTCAAATTCCACAAAATGACCAATGTGAGAAACATGTAACATATGATGTGCTTTCATAGGGGAGTGCTTAAATATACAATGTATTAAAAATATCTTAAACTGGAAAAGATGGCAGGGAACCAAATAAAAGCAAATGTTAACTGAAACACCAATGAAAAGAAAAAGAACTTGTCCACATCATATTTTGTCCTCACTGTGTGATGAGTTAAATCAGGGACAAAAAAAATGAAAGATATATGATTATAGAAGTAAAAAGAAAATTTAAATCAAGTCAGTAGTCCTAGAAAACTATACATTTTCTCATATATATATATAGTACAAAATTCTATTTCATTGTCTCTCTAGTAAATATTTGAAATAAAGATAAACTTTAAAAGATTTTTAAAAAATGTTTGTAGATCAAGTATTTTCAAGCATCAATCAAAAGTAACAAAAAAAGAAACACTAAAGAAATAAGTGTACCCAAAAATTAAATTCTGAAAATATTTTATTAGGTAATAGTCTACGCTTCAAAATTTAAAAGAACTAAAATTTAACGTATTAAATGAGTTTGTTAATAGATTCAGGACCTTAGCACTCTCTGTAAATCAAAGGAATAGACTTTTTTTCTTTATTTTTTTTAGGAGAGAGAGAGAATGAAAAAGACAATCAACTTTTTTCTTTTTCTAAAAGAGAGAGGGACAAGTGAGAGAGAGAGAGAAGGAATCAATTTTATCTAGTTTTTCATGTGGCCTTCATTGCTCCAACAATTGGTTGTGTACATCGTGCTGAGGTTTGAACTTGTGTACTTGCACATGCCAGGCAAGTGCCATAACCACTGAGCAATTGCTCCAGCCCCAGAGAAAATCAACGTTATTTATTTATTCATGTGGCCTTTGTTTCACCACTTAATTGTGTATGTGGTGCAGGTGTTTGAACCTGGTCCTTGCGCATGCCAGGCAAGCACTGCAACCACTGATCCACTGTTCCAAACCCTGGGAACAGATTTTTTAATTGCTATTATGAGACAAAGCAAGAGTTCTGAAATGAGCTGCTTAAGTAGAACGCAGGTCCTAGAGGGGTTAAGAAAGAATTAGTCCACTTGAAAGAGGGAATGAGGAAATGTGCCTGTCTTGCCAAGAGAGCTTGTTGGAAAACAAAATATAAAAAAACAATGAAAACAACAAAAAATTACACACACACACCCCATATACCTTCCTAGAAAATTAAAATAGGGAATTTCCCCATGTATGTTGGGTGGCTGTAATTTACATTATCTGTATGGTGAAGGAATACCCTTTCCAAGATATTTACATAAAAGGGACATCAGATGTTTGATAACCCTACAACATCTGTCCCAAACAAGATGCAAAACCTGAACAGAAATGTACTCAATGAAAACAGAATTCTCAGGGACAAATACCACTGAAGATAAGCTCCTAATCATAGATTATTTTATATGCCAAAAAACCCCATTATTAGCAAGAGAAGAATTAGATCCCTTTTTCAAATGCACTACCAAAAATTTCGGAATTAGGAAATTTATTTATATAGATAAGAAGATATACTTGTTTAAAATTATTAAATAAATACGGAACTAAGTAAAAGCAGGAAAAAAGAAAGAGCTACAAAATAAATACAATTTGCAGAAATGAAAAATGTAGCTATTAAAATTGAAATGCATATTAGTTGAGATAAATAGCATTTTAGATACAGTTGAAGAAAGAATAAACAAGAGTAGAACTAGTAGTACTTCGTGAATAGTATGATGAATTTTATATTGTTTTTGTATTCATATAACAAACTTTAAAATGGAAAGTTGAAAAGTTAAGAGACAAGGGAGAAATCCCACACACTTAATTAGCATCACAAAATGAGAACAGAAAGAAAGGAAAAGGAAAAATATTAAAGAGACATGGGTAAAATTTCCTAACTGATGAAATATTTGAATCCAGACTGAGGAAACACAATGAACCCAGGTTTTGATAAATGCAGTAAAATCCACAATTAGACATACCTTGATGAAAAACCTTATCAACAAAGGTGATGTAAGATTATGTAACTGACCTATACAGAAAAAGTGTACCTATAGCATGCTAATGGCACATGGGGTTAGAAAAGCTGTGAAAGAAATCTCTCTCTGATGCACTCTAATATAACTATGATTTACATTGCCTATAGAAACAAATAAAATAACATACTTATTTGTAGCTATTATCTAATATAGAAGATTCGATCCATAGAAACTAAATTCTTGTTAATGGTAACAATGAAGATAAATGGATGGCAATGGAAGCAATCATGCTGAGCAAAGTTAGTCAAAACCCAGAGAGCCAAGGGTCAAATATTTTCACTCATTTGTGGAGTCTGGAGCCAAACCCAGGCTTGGGTGAAAGGTGGTCAAATCATGTGTTAGACCCAGCAAACACATAATCCAGGGCAACCACAGATATGGCAGGTGGGGGAGGGAATATGTGGGGGGAGGAGAGAGGGATGGAGAATATGGAGGGATTTAGGGAGACAATCAACAATGTAGTATACACTTTACTCCCCCCCCCCCCGAGAATCCAAATAATACTGATGCAATCATTTAATTCTGGAAAATTCACAATATAAGCATTTATATTGCTTGTAGGGGTGAAATTCAGAAGAATCAAGAGACTGGGGTGTGAGTGATATGGGGATAATTCTGAAATAAGAACATATGCATATCATGTTGTAACTTTTTATGCATTTATGATTGTACAATAACTCAACTCTTTAATAAAAAATTTAAAAAAAAGTAACACTGAGTCCCATAAGATTCTTATCAAATAATAGGAAAATAATCAGGTGTTAATGAAATCTTTTTGTTTAAATTTTGGGAGCTATATATTATAAATGAGGAGAAGTACTGTTTTCCAGAACTATTAAATAAAGCAAGAATGCATGGATATATGCCACATGCAATGATGAAAACATGTTCAGAATGACTGATCATTTTTCTTGTACTCAAGGTACTTATATGAAAGTTCTTTTGCCCAACTACCATATATTTTGGTGTGTCTTTGTGCAAGACGTTAAAGCAGTTTAACCATACTTTGAATATGGCATATTATTAAAGTCCAGAAGTAGGAAAAGTTTTCCAAAATACTCCACTAAAACAACAGAAGGAAAAATATTCATGGACATAAAGTCCTACATGTGCAGGACATAAAGAGTTTCCTCCCATGGTATTAGAGCTGAGCACCAGACAGAAGATGGGAGAGCAGAATATACTTCAGTCTTGTGATTTAAAACAAAACTGCTTTTCTTGCACATTTTTATTTATGATTTCAGGTGCAATTCTGGAAAAATCTCACATTTGTTTATTACAAATCTAAATATGCAACGGCTACTGTCAGAACTAAACATCTGGATAACACTTCCAAAAACAAAAATAAAAGAGATCTAATAACACACTAAATAGCCATGATTTCTCAGAAGTAAGGCTAGTAGTAACATAATGTTCCAAGATTTTAATATCAACACATTGCCACAGTTAACCCATATTCAATGACTATGTGACTATGACCTACCATACTGATGGATTTTAGGAATGTGTCACGTTCAAATTCTGCTTATTAAGCAAACACAGTAACAACAGTCTTAAAAAAACATCTGTTGGGGAAAGAGGCTCACAGACTATTAATGAATTTGGTAATCTATATCAAAATATTTAAAAGAGCCTAGATTTCTCCGGCAATGAAGTTTAAAAGATAAAATTTCTAAGGTAGTCAAACATAGTGACTGGAAAAAATAAAATATTGTGATAAAAATTAAATTATATAAAGGTAGTTTTCAAAAGTCCATTCAACTCATACCTGTAAACATTATAAATAAGAAAAGAATATTACATTGGAGAATTACTTTCAGGAAATCATAAGATAAACTTCCCATAACTCCTCCATTTAAAACAACAGTGGTATGAAGGTGTACCCTGCAGAGGCCATTTAGTTCTCAGCACTTAATTTTCTGAGTTTATAAAATCAGCTCAGACGCAGCAAAAAATGGTGTGAAGAGGAAAATTTGAAAAGATTAGCTAAGAATGCACTGTAGCATACACCTAAGGGGTCAGAGCCTCAGTAAAGTATTTGACTATGTAAGGAAACCAGGGTTCTAGTCTTAGCTCTATATTTAAGTGACAATGGATCAGCCAAGGAACATCAAACTTAATATTCTATATTGCTTTTGTTGGATAGCAACTTGTGAAGGTTTGTTCAGAGTTAAAGCTTGTCAAGACAAACTGCACAAGATATGAAAGGTGTAAGAAAACAGTAATAGCCAATATTCTATGAGAATCATCATGGTTTAAAAGCAGTGAAAGACCGATGAAGAGGTGCTGGAAGATACTAGAGTATCCTCAATTTCCTTGACTCTGTGACCACATCTTCCTCATGACTAAACAGTAACTCCAGGTCCAAGCCCAGATGCAGAGTCCCTAATTTCCCACTGATTTCTCTATCAACCTTTTCATGGTCCCGTTCCAGGAGCCAGATATGTCTGGTTTCCCAGGGTCTCTAGAAAGGTGCAATGATTATTACCCCAATCAAGGGCTTCAAAAAAGTCTTTGTTCTTGCATTTCTCTGATTCTCCAAAGCCCTCTTTTACAGCCTTACAACTCAGCTTCTTCCACAATTGGGTAATATTTTATTCCTAAAATAAATTCCTTATTATAGTACTCATAGTCATCTGCTGTCCTATTGAATCCTGATATAATCACTCAGCTTTGGAAAATTAAGATTGGGGAAGCAGGAGATCTACAAGTTTTATAATTTAATGTTTCACTATGCTTAACTTTTCTATTCCCCTGCTTCCATCAAACACATAATCATTAAAGAAAAAAATGCTATTACATGCTAGGTATTCAGAAGGAGAAAATGAAAAACATAAAGACTACTAGCTGGTACTACTCAGGGAAAGGAGCAAATTATTCTTCACTTTGTATTTTTTTTTTTTTGCATCTTTTGAATTCTATTAATAAAACCTATTAAAAACAAATAGAATTATATTAAGGCCCTGTTTACACTTTTTTTTACTTAAAAAATTTTTCTTAGATGGATATAGAGTTACAATTGAGGGGAAAAATTATCAAACATTCAAGAATCAATGTATATATACTTAGTTATCCAGGGCTAATGCCATATCATGAGGATGCCCAGCTTGGGTTCCCCCTGTTGCTGTTTCCCCTAGAACAACTCCAGAGTTAAATGGATATCTCATGGAGGACAGAGATATCCTTCTGAGATGATTCCCCCATACTTCCACCCTCTAGTCTCCTAGATGTTCTTCCTACACCCTCCTCACCCCTGTACCCCACCCTACGCCTCCAAGTATCCTAGGGAGTCATCTCCCTGTTGCATTGAGAATCATACAATTTGAAGTTATTATTAGCTTAGCCATCTAACATACTGCTTCCTGATGTATTCCAGCTTTCACAGATGAGAGAAATCATTCGGCCCTTGAGTCTCTGAGATTGGGATACTTCACTTAGCATAATTCTTTCCATCTCCATCCATTTGATATCAAAAGCCATAATATTGTCCTCTCTAATGGCCGAGTAGTATTCCATTGTATATATGTACCAAAGTCTTTGTATCCACTTGTCGAGTGAGGGGCATCTGAGTTGGTTCCATAATCTAGCTACAGTAAATTGAGCTTCTATAAACATTGATGAAGCCATATCACTATAATATGCTGATTCTAAGTCTTTTGGGAAAATAACCAGGAGTGGGATAGCTGGGTCATAAGGTGGTTCCATCCTTAATTTTTTGAGGATTCTCCACACTGCTTTCCATAGTGGCTGAACCAGTTTGCAGTCCCACCAGCAGTGTGACAGTGTTCCTCTTTTCCCACAGCCCCTCCAGCATCTGCTGTTGTTCAAAGTTTGCATTTTTGCCACTCTAACAGGAGGTGGTATCTTATTGAAGTCTTGATTTGCATTTCCCTTATAGCTAACAAAGTAGAGCATTTTCTCATATATTTATGGGCTTTCTAGACTTCCTCTGGTGAGAAGTTTCTTTTTAGATCTGTAGCCCATTATTGATTGGATTATTTGTGATTTTGGTGTTTAGTTTCTTTAGTTCTTTATATATTCTGGATATTAGCCCTCTGTCTGAGGTGTAGCAGGCAAAGGTTTTCTCCCATTCTGTAGGTTCTCTCTTGATGCTCTTGACTAGATCTTTAGCTGTTGAAAAACTTTTTAGTTTAATTGCATCCCATTCATTTATTCCTGACCTTACTGCTTGAGCCATGGGAGTTTTGTTAAGGAAGTAGCTGCCAACTCCTATGGCCTGTAGTGTTGACCCTAATTCTTTTTCTAGTTAGTTTAAAGTTGTTGGCTTAATATTCAGATCTTTGACCCATTTGGATTTAATTTTTGTGCAGGGTGAAAGATAAGGATCCAGCTTCAGTTGTCTACACATGGCTGTCCAATTTGTCCAACACCATTTGTTGAACAGGCTAGCTTTCTTCCACACTATGCTTTTGCCCCCTTTATCAAATATCAAATAGTTAAAGATATGGGGGTTTGTCTCAGGATCTTCTATTCAGTTCCACTGATCTTTGGTTCTGTTTTGATACTAATACCATGCTGTTTTTGCTACTACGGCTCTGTAGTATAATTTTAGGTTAGGGATTGAGATACCCCCTACTTCTTCCTTTCTGTAATGTTTTGGCTAGTCTGGGTCTTCTGTTATTCCATATGAATTTGAGAATTGCTTTTTCTATATCTGTGAAGAATGCCATAGGTATCTTGATGGGGAGTGCATTAAATCTGTATAGGGCTTTGGGTAGAATGGCCATTTTTATTATACTGATTCTGCCTAACCATGAGCATGGAATGTCTTTCCATCTACTCAGGTCTTCTGTAACTTCTTTTTTTAGTGTTTGATAGTTTTATGTTTACACTTTTGTTGAGATTACTCATAAGAACTTCGCTTTATTAGATCTAAAATGTCCTGTCTTCATCTGAATCAGCATCTCTCAGAAACATTTACATTTAGTGTCTTGACTTTTCAGCGTTACTTAATCATCTAATCACTCAATCTTTCATTAATTCACTCAGTGCTTTGTTTTCTATTATGTAACTAGTATGATCTTACATGCAAAAGTGAATAAAACATTCCACACTTCATACTTCTATACTCTAGATCTACTGCTTCCTCAGTTCGGAATGGTTCCTCTCTCCTAGTAACTATACACTGAAAACAGTGTTATGCACTCTGTGAAACTTTCTCTGAGACCCCCATCCATAGTGTTAAGTATTAAGCTCTCCCTCAAAATTTTCTACTTTAGGGAATGGAGCGGTGGCTCAGCAGTTGGAGCACTTGCCAGGCATGTGCAAGGACCCAGGTTTGAGCCCCAGTACTGCATGCATGGCTAAGTATTGGAGGAACAGGGGCCAGATGAAGAAATGGGTGAAGCTGATATTCTCTTTCTCCTTCTCTCTCTCCTTTGAAGAAATAAATAAATAAATTTTCTACTTTGTACCAGTGTCAATGTAGGAATGATACATTGTTTGGTTTATAAGTCTGACACATCTATTAGTCAGAGTGCTCCTATGTGTACACAATGTGTTTATCCTGATTTGAATGAGGCTCTTCTGTAAGCCTAAGTATACTGTAGTTGTTTATCGAAGCATTTTCACTGTGTTCTAATGGATAATTAAGCAGTCTACTGCCTTGATTGGATATTGAACTCCTTAAAGGACAGAGCATATTAAAATTATTTTGTTTCTCCAGTATAAAACATCTTTGATGGAATAGATTAGACAATCAGGAGTAAGCATTAGCTTTTGATAGGGGTAACAAGACCACTCAAAGGGTAAAGAATAGTCTCTTCAAATTATGCCAACACAACCAGACATCTACATGTAAAAGAATGAAGTTAACATTTTTACCTCACACAATATTAGAAAAAGAAAAAAAAAAAAAAAAAAAAAAACAAAAAAAAACCCCAAAAAACTACACACACACACTCCAAATGGATCAATGATCTAAATAAAAGGGCTAAAAACATAAAACTCTTAGAATAAACAATAGGAATATTTAAATCTTCATGTTCTTGGATTTGGCAATGGATTCTTCAGTATAACACCAAAAAGTAGTGTATTAAAAATCAATGAGACTTAATCAAAATTAAAATTTGAACATCAAAGGACACTTTCAACTAAAAGACCATTTCCAAATCATGTATCTGATAAGGGACTAATACTTAAAATAGAGAAAGAAATCTTACAGCTCATCAAGAAAAAGATAAACAATGTAATTAAAAAATGACCAAAGGACTTGAATAAACATTTTTCCAAAGGAAATATATAAACACGAAAAGGTGTTCATCATTAATCATTACAGAAATATACTTTAAAACCATAATGAGGGGGACTGGAGCGGTGGGTTAGAGGTTGGAGTGCTTGCCTGGCATGTGCAAGGACCCAGGTTCAAACCCCAGCACTATATACACAACTAAGTGTCAGAGAAACAAAGGGCAGATGAAAAAAATAAAATTGATTCTCTCTCATTCTCTCGCTTTCTAAAATAAAACAAGAACAACAAAACACAAAACAAATACAAAAAAAAGAAGAAAACAATGAGGTATCTTCTCATACCAGTACAATGGTGTTATTTTTTAAAAGTAGGGGGAATGGTGGACCAACGAGTATTAGCAAAAGAAGCTAGGAACCTTATAACATTGCTGATGGGGGAAATAAAATAGTTCAGATACTGTGGTAAGTAGTTTAGCAGTTTCTCAAAAAGTTGAACATAGAACCACCAAATGATCCTACAAATCTACTCCTATGTGTATATCCAAATACTTATAGACAGGTACTGAACTGGATATCTGTATGTCAAAATCACAGCAACAATGTTCACAATAGCTAAAAGATAGAAACATCTAAACATCCATCAATGGATAACAAATTATGATATATACAAATAGCAGATTATTATTATGACACAGAAAGAATGATGCATGAATACATGCTATAAGGTGAATGAATCTACAAATGTGTACTAAGTGGAAAATCCAGATATAAAAGTTACCTATTATATTATTCTATCTATATATAAACCCAAAACACAGAAATCCAGCTGGGCATGGTATCACATGCCTGTAATCTCAGCAGCTCAGGAGGCTGAGACAGGGGGATCGCAAGTCCAAAGCCAGCCTCAGCAATTTACGACCAAAGCAACTTAGTGAGACCCTGTTTCAAAATAAAAAATAAAAAGAGCTGGGGATGTGGCACAGTGATTAAGCGCCCCTGGGTTCAATCCCCAGTATGAAAAGAAAAAATAGAAGATAAATCCATAGAGACAAAATGTAGATTGGTGATTGCCAATGACTGGGAAGAAGAAAAACTGGATGGAGAAAAACTGCTTACCATGTAAGGTAAGCATTTCCTCACCATTCTTGGGTGAGGAAAATGTTTTAGGACTAGACAGAAATGATAGTTGTGCAATACTGCAAATGTACTAAATGCCACTAGATGTTTGCCTCACATGATTAATTTTATGCTACAAGACTTTCTCCTCTATTAAAACACAAGCATGGGATTGGAGCAGTGACATGTGTGAGTATATGTGTTTGAACCCCGGCACCAAGTACACAGTGAAGATTCGGAGCAATGAAAGCCACTGAAAAACTAAATAAAATTGATTCTCTCATTCTCTCTCTTACTATTCCTCTCTCTGTAGAAAAAAAAAAAAAGCACAAGCATGACTGTGTACACATGCACACATGTACAAGTTTGTTAAATGAATTAAAGAATGAGAAGAGATTAACTGAGTTACGGCAGATGGTCATATATTTCCTAAGAAAATAACATTTATGCTCTTGGTTACTGACAGAATTTGTGATGTTTAGGACATCATAACTTACTAGGTTTTTAAGGTAGTACCTACTAAATTTGAAAACTGAGTGAAGAAGAATAAGGGGACTTATGTTGGCTGATATTATTTAACATTTAGAGATTAGGACTGGTATAGAAGATGCTATGGTGTGTCACCTAGATCTTCCCTTCTGAACAAAAACATTCCACAGGTGCCAGGGCAGTCACCCGTGTATAGTTCAATAGCTGAATCCATCTCCTAAAATTTACCTTGGCTGGTTGTGGGTACTTCTTCACCCATATTTACACCTCTCCTCAGGGGAAATTCAATCATTTGTAAGAGAAGTAATGCATTTTATATCATTGCAGTGGTATGGGTCTGGGATAAATCCATGGATAGAATGATGATCATCTCTGTCTTTAGGACCCAGACACACACACACACACACACACACACACACACACACACACACAGAGAGAGCATAAAATAGCTATACTAAGATTAGTATAAACTAAGCTAAGTGATTTGGTGGGAGCATACATAAGGAGATTTTACTTGGTATTATGACAGGCTCAGGGAACACGATATTGACTCTAAGACTGGATGAGGGGAGAAGCAAGACAAGTAAAAGAGCGAGCTGAAAGAGTTCCAGATAAAGAGAAGATCACATAAAAAGGCCAAAGAAGAACCTTAGTTAGAAACCATGCTAAGGAGCAAAAAAACCACATCTTATTAATTGATTTTAGGGGAAGTATTTATCTGGTCTAGCCTTCAGTTTCTTCACGGATAATAAGGAAAAACAACAGCTCTTACTTCAGCATTATTGTGAAAATTAAGTTAAATAAATTAAAGTGATAAACATTATCACTTATTAAGTCACTATTATTATCGTCAAGAAATGGACAAATACAATTCTGGTACTAAAGGAACTGAAACAAAGCAATTAACATTGTAAAAGGAGTGCATCAAAGACTACAGGAGATGATTTAAAGAAATACAATCTTATACTCAGAACATATCAAAAAATTAACTTTCTTAGAATAATAAAGATCTACAGTTTTACAATATAAAATTAGTTTTAATACCTAGTACCCTCCTTCTAACAAATAATCTTACCCATTTCTCTGGTAAGAACCATAATGGCTTGGATATGATGGCAGTGGCTTTCTACAGATTTTACTATCTCACATTTAGGACTAATTTCTTTAAAAATGTTCTCTGTGAACATAGCTGATTTTAGTTAAAGACAATGGAAAAACAAAAACCCCAGCACTAGTATTCTTGGTGTTCCCCCTTCTCTAACCTAAACATAATCTCACAAAATATTTGTTAGTAAAAAGAAGAGGCTAAAAAAATAAAAGAATTGACTGTAAATCCAAATGGATTTCTTTTCTTTTTGGTACCAGGAACTGACACCAGAGGGGCTTAACCACTGAGCAACATCCCCAACACAGGGACTCTCTCACTAAGTTGCTGAGGCTGGCTTTGAACTTGTGATCCTCCTGCCTCATCCTCCCAAACTGCTGGGATTGTAGGAAGTGTACCACTGTGCCCAGCCTCAAATGGA
Source organism: Aplodontia rufa (assembly GCA_004027875.1). Classification (NCBI taxonomy): domain Eukaryota; kingdom Metazoa; phylum Chordata; class Mammalia; order Rodentia; family Aplodontiidae; genus Aplodontia; species Aplodontia rufa. The sequence continues at coordinate 39,313 of PVKS010012473.1, forward strand.
TTTCAAGACAAAATGTGATTGTATCCTTTACATTGAAGTGAATCCTTCCATCAAAGAGCAAGTTAAAAAACAAAGAAAACAAAACTGACATGACACTAATTTGTAATAATTACAATGTAACAGGATAGGATTACCAGTTTTCCCAGAAAAATAATCTATAATCACAAAATTAATTTTATGTTTATAAAGAAAAGCAGAAGTAATATGATACACTTAGGTTGGGCATGCTAAAGATCATCAACTGTTCTGGCAATGAAATATTAGAAAGAATAGAAAGTTTCACAATCATTTCCTACCTGCTAGCCATATTCCATTCAAGGGCTGGATTTTGAGAATTCCTTTCACTCTCTGTAAGCACTCCTCCTGCTCCACTTTCCTTCTCTGGTTTTAGCTGATCCCATTGTGCAGTACCAATATTGATGGACTGCAGGTCTATTTGGTATTGTCTATCTTCGATTTCTGAGCCAGGATCTCGAAGAATTCCTAAATTCAAGGCTCTTCTGTAAAGTGGAAAAAATATACAGGTAAAATAAACATCCTAAGTTTATTTATCATTTTTTTGTATTACGGATTAGTAAACTGGGATAATCACATTTTATGAGACAGTTAACAGAGTGTTAACACACGACTGGTAAAGATAACAAAAACTTATCACTTACAATCATCTATCCTATAATTATTTTTTACATGTTTCCTAGCTCAGTATTCTTTGGTATGTAATTTCACATACATGATTTCAATTCCTAAGATGGTTTTACATTTTGTTATGTCCAATTTTACTAAAGAGTAAACAAAACTCATAAGTTCAAAGAGAAGTTACAAATTTATTTAAAATCCTTTCCAATGCTAATCATTTACCATTCTCAGAATTTTGCTATCTAGTTAGGAAAGGTGATGGCCAGTACTTGGGCTCTGAGACTCAAATGTGATATAAAATCAATTTCAACTTGAAGAGGCTTGTTTCAAGTAGACAGTGCTTCCAAAGACAAAGGCAAAGGCCAAAGCAAAGTTTCCCAAATTAGATTCCACGCAAAAATGAGACATTCACAGACAAAATTTACAACTCACACAGGATATCAAAGTTTTCTGAGTGAGACACAGTAGAAACAGGGCAGAGGAGAAACAGCCCCAAAGACTTCAAAAAATTGTACTAGCACACATGAAATATAAAATAATTGTTTAAAAAGTAAAAGAGCATCCTCAAAACAAGAGAGGGAATAAGGCTTTTCTCAGAACCAGGTAGATCCACAAATAAGAGCAGAATTACTAAAATTTAAAACTCAAAACAGATTAAACTCAAAAGAATCAACAGATAATTGAAACAAAGATCCAAAGAAATTCAGAATATAATTCAAGGAGAAAAAAATCTTGTAGCTAAAAGAGATTTAAGATATGTATAGAAAAGAGCAATATTGTCTAAAAAATGCCTTATTGGAGTTGGAAGGAAATCATAGACAATGGGAAGGAGATATTGTTTGAAGAGATCCTATCAGAGGATTATTCCACAATTGTTGAAAAACATCAAATCTCAGAGAAATGGCTCAAAGAATCTCAAAAAGTAATGAAAAGGAAGAAACTGGCAAATATATGGATAACATTAAATACATTTTATCTTTAAGTCAATAATAGTAATGGATACCTAAACTGAGAGAAGAAAGGGTAAAGATAAAGACACTGGATGATAATAGTATATAAATTAAGGGACCAGGTAATATGAAGTAGTCTTCTAAGTTTCTTATATTACTGGGGAGAAGAGAAAATATAATGATTAACTTCAGATACATGTTAAAATAGCTAAGAAACCCTCTAAAATAGTATACATGGATGATACTAACTTCAACAGAGTAAAAATCAGAATGTAAGAAATAAAAAAATGCTAATTTGAACAACGTACATAAGGCACACATAATCAAAATACCACAATAATAAGAATAAATATAAACTTTTATGGGGGGGAGATAGAGAAAGAATCAACTTTATTTATTTATTCATCTAGCCTTTGTTTTTCTAACACCTAGTTGTATATGTGGTGCTGGGGTTTGAATCAGGGTCCTCATGCATGCCAGATAAGTGCTCCAACCACTGGGCAACCACCCCAGCTCCAAATATAAACAATTTAAACTCTCTAGCTAAAATATAAAGCCTACTAGAATATATTTAATAAATTGTAGTTATATCCTGTTTTTTTTCTTTGAATATAGCTAAAAGTTTAGGGCACAGGAAGACCGAGTCAACAAATGGAAAAATATATACTAGACAAACACTTGCCCAAATAAAACTGATATAATTACATTTCTTTAGATGATATAATGTTTAACTATTTAAAAACAGAGTATCTGAAGACAAACATTCAATACATCTCAGTGGTAATACACTTGACTATCATGTGCAAAGCTCTGTGTTTGATCACCAACACCAAAAAAAGTAAAAAGGGCAGGGGTGCAATTCTAAACTTACTTGTAAAATGATCTGAAAATATTCTAAATTATAAATGGGCAAATATTCATTAATGATGAAAAATTTTAACCAAGTTCCTCAATGCAATGGATTTACTAAGCAGGTTAAAAAAAAGGATACAGAAAAATTTTAAAAATTGATGATATACTTAGAGAACACAATATCTAGCAGCTAGAGAACGTATATTTTTCTCCAGTTCTCAGGAACATATGTAAAAACTGATTATCTGCTGGGTCACAAAGTTAGCCTCAACATACTTCAATGAACTAGTATCACATCATTAAAGCATAATACAATTAAGTTGGATATTTTATTAAAGAAGAGAGTCTGCAAAACTCCTTGTTTGAAAATTTAAATACACATTTTCAAATTCATCACTCATTGGTCAAAAGAATAATTAAATAAAAATTAAGAAATAACAAAATGTTAAGTATAAAAGTTTATGATAGGTAGTTACAGTGGCACTCTGAAGAAAATTTATTACCTAAAATACTCATTTTAGCAAGAACAGCTAAAAATTAGTAAGATAAACATAAAAAGGCACTATAAACTAAAAAAGAAGGAAGGAAATAAAAGCAGAAATTAATGAAATAAAAAAGAGATGATAAACAAAGCTAAAAATAGACAAACCTCCAGCACTGAGGGGAAAAAAGAAGGATAAAAGGTCATATAAACTATATTTGCAAAAAAAAAAAGGAAATATAACTATGAAGATATGGGAGTTAAACCGATAACAGGAGGATACTAAGAATGGAGTATGGAGATAAAGATTTTACTAATTTACTGTGGGGAAAAGAATCTCTCCTGTTCATCACTGTCCCTGGAGAATGTTTCTTACCTTTTCGTCACAGGATTAATATATAGGTTGTCCTCTCATTTCCTCCACCAAATCTAACATTTCCTCCTTTCCTCATACAGTTCTTTTTCTAGATGAAACAACCCTATTTTAAAACCCCAACAGTACAAAACTGATGGTAATATAGTAAGTGGGGGAAAGCAACAAAACATTTCCCTATTGCTAGGTTTAGTTGAACACTATCAAAACTCTTATCTCAAGAGTTATTCCCTCAATGAGCTAATGTGCATTCCTTCTTTGAATGTAAAGTTACTGAACACTCTGTAAGGTTTTGTTTTAGGCCTTAGGGATATTAGGTCCCTACCCTCACAGAATTTACAAAGTACTAGGAAAAGTAACTATAAAGCAGAGAATACTACAAAAGGTTGAGTAGAGAATACAAGTGGAATACAAGACCAAGACTTAGGAAGGCCAGGAAAGAGAAAGGCAGTGATTAAATGAGTTCCAAAAAACCAAAATCTTCTCATTGAAAACAATGAAAAAAGCATTTCAGGTAGGAGAATCAACAATTCAAAGGTCCAAAGATGTGAGAGATCAGCTCATCTATGAACCTTGAGGAGGCTCTGAATGGCTAGCATGGAAAGCAAGAGGGGAAGAAATAATAACTTGGGCAATGGGGACTTCAAGCCAAAGAAAGTCCCTTCATGAGAATCTGAGGAAGTTTATAAAGTTTAGGACTAGGCCCAACCTTTGGGAATGAAGAGATGTTGCCTAAAAGTTGGGCTTGCCTTGCAAATTGGCCATTTCACTCTACCAAACAGGATACAGAAACGATGTAGTAGCACAGTAGTACAAAGTGAAGAGAAAATTGAGTTCCTGCCTTAATTATGAAATTTAAGTGAGATAATATTTAAAGAGACTGGTACAAAGTTGTCATATCATAAAAACTTCAATAAGTGGGGATATAGAAGATGATAATTGGAGGGATGGCTGAATGTAGAATCTCTCCATGAAGTGGGATACCACCAGTGGGAGAAGTGTCTTTCTCATTAGTAGACAAAGAAGAAAAACTAGAGACATAGAGGGTTGGATTCATTAAAGAAGGAAGAAAACTCACAATGGGGCCAGGTAGCTCTAGCTGCAAGAAACACCACACAGCGGTAGTGCTGCTGATTCAGCACAGAGGGAGGGAAGAACACATAAATACAGGAAGGGCAAATTGGCATGGAGATCCCTGATATCAGAAGGGCTCCTGCTCCTTGGCTGTACCCAGTAACTGCTTTAGGGCACCTATGATAGACAAGTGTCCAAACCAGCTGCGGAGAGCTGGGGAGTTTGCCATATTATGAAGGCAGAGAGTTCAGGTGGCTAGCCCACGAGCAGCATGACCAGGTCTGGGGCCACCCCAAGAACTGTGTGGTTTGGGCAGGGGCAAGTTCAGGGTAGCATTTGCCTCAAGAGCCATGAGTTCAGACTGGCCACTGGCCCAGGACCTGCAAGTTCCCCTTGCAGATGCCCAGGATCCACACGATTGTCAGTGGCTGCTGGGACCCTACTAGAAGTGGGATGGGAGTTTGGGCAGGCAGACACAAAAGTACCCAGGGTCTCAACCCAGAAATGTCCAAAGGCTGTATTCACAAGATGCAGTGATGGTGAAGGACTGTATCCTCTTCACAATGACAATAATACTGGGAAGATTCCTGGAAATCTGAATTCCAGCAGAGAACAGCAAAACTTGGGTCTTCCAGCAACCTCACCCTGGAAGTACCTCCATCCAGGAGCCAGATGTAATCACCTGCCCCAACAGTATTTTTTGACCACCTCAGAGCTCAGTGGAAATAATCTATAATCCTTCCAACTTTCCATTAAGACTTTTATTTTCTGTTTTGTTTCTTGCTTCTTTTCCTTTCTTTATATTGCTATGATGTATTTTTGGTTTTGTTTGTGTTCTTGAAGTCCAGCACATTTTGTTTCAATGCTGTATAACTGCATGGTGGTGCGCTTTTCTGCTACCTCTTTCTTCTGGCCACAGCTAAACCCTACTAGTCTTTCTCTCACCCTCCCTTAAAGTCATTACTTCAGTCTCTTCCTCATTTTTTAAAAATTTTATCAGAATATCCTACATCATCTCTACTCTCACTGCTTTTGCTCAAAAATCACAAGTTCCCTTCCTATCACATTTCCTTTGCTCTCAAGACTATTATTCCTTACCTAGAGAGGTACTGGAAATTTGAGGTGAATGATAAACTTGATAATGGCTGTTTGCTTTTAAACTGGTTACAGAATAATGGTTCTTGTGGAAGATAGTTGCTAATTCTTCTAGTCCTCTAAAAAAGGTGACAATGAACATTGTAACAGTTATAGAAGGAATAAAGTAACCAGTTTAAAGCTGTCTGTTGTATGCATTGGCTGTACATATTGATTCTTTTCCCTTATCTCATGACTGATTGGAAATCATAAAGGTCAATAATAATTCACAGGTCGTGGAGCCAGCTGTTGAACTATACTATATCCAAACTGTACCCCAATCCAAATAAGCAAACAGACAAAACTGCAACAAGCCTTCAACAAAGTCTCAAAGTGAAATAACCAGTGAGAGAACATAGGCCACATTCCCTGACACTGAAAACGAGGAAAAAGGCAAACATTTGTCTCCTCAAACCCACAATTCCCACCCAAGGAATACATGAATAGGGCCGGGAAAAAAACTTACAAAAAACTAACAAGTATCTGATTTAAATTAAAAAAGGTCATAGAACTAAAAGATTTATGGAAGGAAATAAGAAAGTAATGACAGAAGCTGAAAAACCACTTTAATAAAGAATTAATATACTGAAAAGAGACATAGCAGAGCACTTAGAATTGAAAAATACAGTCAACCAAATTAAAATCACAATGGAAGATATTAATAGAGTAAATTCAGTAGAAAAATAGAACTTTAGCTCTTGAAGAAAGAATATCAGACAATGAAGATGGGATGAATAATATTGAAAACAGGGGCATATTGACCAAATTATATTTGATGTATTGTGTGTATCTATGAATATGTAACAACAAATCCCATCATTATTTACAACTGGAATGTGCCAATAAAAAATCAGAAAATATTTTTAAAAAATACAAAAAAAGTAAAAAAATGATAAAGGCAAAATTTTTAAAAATGAGAATGGAGTTGTTTTTTTTTTCTCTATTTTTATGGAATTTCCATGGTCACATTGATGATTCTGTATTACTTCAAAAAAAAAAAAAAAAAGCAAATGAAAAATTTACGTACTGAATAGATGGTTTGGAGACCTACAAAAGGGGAAGGAAAGAAGTTTTTGGAATCATGCTGCCAATGTGATTGTAACTGCTGCTTCTACCAAGTTGTTCCTGGTTCCTTTCTTAGGATTCATGGGTGAAGAATGTTGAGAACTAGTAGCCTTTATTGCACAAAGGAAAAAACTTCTACCCTGAGAGGCTTAATATATGACTTCATTTTACTAGATCACATTTTATTAGCTCAGATTAGATCATATTGACCAATCTGAATTGCTGTATTGTGTTCATCTATGAATATGTGATAAATCACATTATTATGTTCAAATTTAATGCACCAATAAAAAATATATAAGAAAAAGCATAAATAAAAGGAGAGAGCCCAAATAAATAACTTATATGCTACACGTCAAATATTTACAAAAAGAACAAATGAATCCCTAGTCCAGTAGAATACAAAAAAGAATAAAGGTTAGAGGCGAAATCAATGAAATTCAGAATTAAAAAAATACAAAGAATCAAGGAAACAAAAAGTGGGTTGTTGAAGAATGGAATTTACAGACCCCTAGCCAAACTCACCAAAAGAAAGAATAAAATGAAGTAAATTGACAAAAACAGAAACAAAAATGAACACATCACCAGTGACTCATCTGAAATCCAGAGGATTATCAAAAACTATTTTCAAAGGCACAAATACCTAGCAAAATGCAATATTCCCAGATTGATGCAGGAAGATATTGATTAGCTTAACAGACCAATATCAGGAAGTAAAATTGAAACAGCAATCAAAGCATATTCAAAAAAGAAAAGCCCAGGACCTGATGGATTCTCAGCTGAATTTTACCAGACCTTACAGAAAAACTAACACCTCTCCTCAGTCAGCTATTTCATGGAATTAAAAGGGTTGAAGAAACGGAAATGACAAACCAAAATCACTGATGAATATAAACACAAAAGTCCTTAACAAAATGCTAACAAACAGCATCTAAAAACATATCAAAAAGACAATACATTATGAACAAGTAGGTTTATTTCCAGGCATGCAAAGCTGGTTTGAACTTACACAAATTAATAAATGTAATTCATCACTTAAACTTAAATTAAAGACAAAAAGCACATGATCATCTCAATTGATGCAGAAAAGGCCTTTGGCAAAATCCAACAGGCATTTATACTCAAAACTCTGGAGAATATTGGGATCACAGGACAGGAAGTTACCTTAAATTTGTCAAGGACATTTATGACAAACCCACAGCCAACATTATACTTAATGGAAAAAAAACTTAAAGCAGTCCCACTAAACTCAGGAACAAGACAAGGCTATTTATTTTTTACCATTCTTATTCTATTTAGTCCTCGAAAGCCTAGCCAGAACAATCAGACAAGAGAAGAAAATCAAAAGAATTTGATGGGAAAAGAGGAAGTTAATTTATCTTTATTCGCTGATAATATAACCCTATAGCTAGAAAACCCAAAAAAACTCCATCAGAAGACTATAGACATACATGAATTCAGCAAAGTGGCAGGATCAACATCAACATCATAAATCAATAGCTTACCTATACTAAAACAGTAATTGTGCTTAAGAAGAAATCAGGAAATCCATCCCACTCATAAGAACCTCAAAAAGAATAAAATATTTGGGAATTAGTGTGACAAATGAAGTAAAAGGCCTCTAAAATAAAAAGTATTGAACACTGAAGAATGAAAATGAAGAAGAGCTGAGAAGATGGAAAGACATCCATGTTCTTGGTTAGGCAGAAATAATATAGTTAAATGGCCATTCTGGTAAAAGTACCATACAGGTTCAATGCAATCACCAGCAAGATACTCATGTCATTTTTCACAGATATAGAAAAACCAATTCTCAAATTTATTCAAAACAATAAGAAACCCAGAATAGCCAAATGTGTGGGATGGCATTAAACTAAGAAGCTTCTGCACAGCTAAGCAATTAGTCAAGAGCATCAACAGAAAACCTAGAGAATGGGAGAAAATCATGGCTTGCTACACCTCCCACAGGGGGCTAATATCCAGAATATAGAAATAACTAAAAAAACTTAACATTAAAAACACAAAATATTCCAGTCAATAAATGGGCTACGGAATAAATAGAAACTGCTCAACAAAGGAAGTTTAAAAAGCCAATAGATATATGAGAAAGTGTTCTACATCACTAGCAATCAGAGAAATGCAAATCAAAACTGCACTGAGATTCCACCTCCACTCAGAATGGCAAAAATGAATACGAAGAACAAGAGATGCTAGAGGGGTTGTGGAGAGAAAGGAACACTAACACACTATTGGTGGGACAGAAACTGGAACAGCCACTCTGGAAAGGAGTGTGGAGACTCCTCAAACTATTAGGGATTGAACCCCCATTCGATCCAGCTATCCCACTCCTAAGTACTTTCCCAGAAGAGCTAGAATCGGCTTATCAGAGAGATACAGCTATATAAAATGTTTACAGCAGCTCAATTTACAATAGTTAAATTATGGAAACAACTTAGATGGCCTTAAATAAATGGATGAATGGATCCACAAACTGTGGTGTGTGTGTATACACATATATGTATATATATATATATAGTTATACACACACAATGGAGTTCTACTCAGTTATTAGAAAGACATCATGGGTTTTACAGGTTCAAGGATGGAAATGAAAAAAATCATGCTGAGTGAAACAAGTCAAACACAGACTTGTGTTGTGTAAAGATTGAATGTTTTCTCTTATATGTGGAAGCTAGAGTAAAACCTAAGAGGATGAAAAATAGTCAAATTTATTTAATAGACCCACCAAATTTGATGTAACACATAAATTATTGGAACCATGGTTATGAAAGGAGGGGGGAATGGAGGAAGGAGTGGGAGGGGAAAAAAGGGAGTGTTCAGTCCTGTAGAGCACACTTGACTCTCATGAGAAGCCCTATATACCCAGGTAGGTGTTTAAATCTAGTGATTTCAACTTTTAAAATAAATGTATATGGTCATTTATACCTGTAACTTGGTGAATTACAGAGGAGATATAAGCTCAGGGAATGGGGGAAGGGTGGGAAGATCCTGGACAAGGTGTGGGTTTAAATGACTGTATGAAAGTGAACCGAGGTGCCCCTTCATTATGTAATACACTGTTGAACCAACCAAACAAACAAATGAACAAACAAAAAACCTTAATAAGTGTTAGGAAATAATCACCTACATGGACTCTCTTCTGCTTTTGAGTAAAATGTTAAATAAAAGTGAAATGACTAGAAAGTGTTAAAAAGTGATACTCTGTTTGATAAAGCATATTTTATAATTTGGCAAAAACAAACAAGCAAGCAAGCTGAGGAGAGAACCCACTAACCCTCAGTTTAATAAGTCAAACTCAAATTTTCTAATTAGATCTATTTCTTTAGATGAAAAGATTTTAATAGCATAATGGATAGTATGTAGTAAACCCCTTACTTTGTAGGTCAAGTAAAAGTTTCTTGTGAAATCTTTAGGTCAATTAAATATAAATTTGCATCTTTAAAAAACTCACTTTCTAGACCCTGGACAATGAGAAAGTTGGTCTAGAAACATGAGTTAAATTCAGATAAGATGTAATGCTTTACAATCTAATACTATTTTTAGAGTTATAATGGGAAGGGGAAGGGAGGGATAAGGGAGGGTAATTGGGGGGGCACTCCTGGGGATAATTGCAATGTCCAGAATATATACACATCTTATACACATTTTATATTTTTTTGTTAAAATCTTGTAAGGTTGCTCAAAAAAAAAAATAAAATAAAATCAGGCACTGTAAGGTTGTTGGAAATGTTAGGTTTGATAAATCATATCTGATACAAATAAATTTTGATACTGTAACTTATTATTTAATAGTGCATATATATAATAAAATCTATTGTGTATTGTCAAAAAAAAATAAATTTTTAATTGTTGATGAAAAAAAAAACTCACTTTCTGGGGCTGGAGCGGTGGCTCGGCAGTTACGGCGCTTGCCTGGCATGCGCAAATACACGGGTTCAAACCCCAGCACCCACATACACAACTAAGTGTCAGAGCAACGAAAGCCATGAGAAAAACTCAATAAAAATTGATTCTCTCTGTCTTTCTCTCTTTTTCTCACTGTCCTTCTCTCTTAAAAAAAGAAAGAAAAAAAACTCACTTTCTTCAATAATTTCTTAGCTTCCTGATATCAAAACCAGGAAATATCAATATTTCCTCTATAGACATCTTCCCATTACATAAATTTAAATTTTTCTTTTAAGTTTAAAAAGGTGAGGGCTGGAGAGGTGGTTCAGTGATAGAGTGCTTGCTTGGCATGGGAAAGGACCTAGGTTTGAACCCAAGTACCAAATATACAAATAGGTGTCAGAAAAATAAAAACCAGAAATGAATTAACTAATATGCACAAATTTTAAAAGTTTGTTTGATTTTTCTCTAATAAAAATAAATGTAGGATAGCTTTTTTTCAGAATTAGATAATAAAAATCTCAATTTCTTTCTTATTATACGATCTTCATGATTCATTTTTAATTCATTACAATTGAACAAAATATACTAGTAGTATACTGACTTACTTCATTTTCTAGAATGTACTTGAGGATTTGTTTTCAACTTGAAATACTAATTTTAATTCTGAATAGTTATAAGATATGTCCCTGTTTTGTTTCATGCATATTTAAAAATTGATTCCAGTTATTATTATACAGAATATTCAAAGCACTGTTCTTTTCCAATACTAAATTGAAACATAATCAAAATGTTTTCAAATGCCATACATAACTTTTATGAAACACTATTACAATAAGCTTTAATTTATTTTATCATAAATATTAACTTATAGTAATTGTACAAATTAATGTACAATTACTGTAGTCTTTTCATGTGGGCATATAGAAAAATGTCTTCTGAAAGAAATACTTCACATTCTATGGTACACTAGAGTTTTTTAAAAAGTTGTAGACACATAAATGTTTATAGACATGATTAAAAAATATTTGTATATTTTCAAAGATCAGAATTATTTTATAACTTTACATGTTTTAAATACTATTTTCCCTAAGCAAAGGACTGGTGGGAATGAAAAAGTACCTGATTACAAATACCAAAGTTAAATTTTATTCAAGAGAGTTTTGATTTATTGTTCTAAATTTTCATAGCACAAGAAACAACTGCAAAATCTTTAAAAAAAATTCAACAGAATGACATTTTAGTAGAGAAGTAATCAAAAGAAAAGAACTGTGAGTCAGGGAGTATTAGGACACCTAATGTTAGTAAAGTCTGCCTTAAAGATACAAAATTATCTTACAATAAAATGCCTTATGTTATTGTTTCATTTCCTAATTAAATCTTTCCTAGAAATGTTTGCTTGTTTGCTGTCAAATAGCAATCAAAATTTCTCCTCTCAAATTCTCATACTTCTCAAAGCTTTGAACTTTTCCTCTCTCTTTTATTGCAGCCTTTAAAACCTTTCAGCAATTCAAATCAGGGTGAATTGAGATGCCCATAACTTCCTTCCTCTTAACACAAAAAGCTGCTTCATTGGCTAAAATGTAGGAGTTATAATTATAATTGCTTTGCCCCTCCGAAACTCTTATCCCATACCATTTGAAACATTCAGCAGGTGGTGTGGGAGGATAAACTAAGTCTGCAATAGTTGGTCATAAGTAATCATAAGGAACCAAAGAAGACCTTAAGTGTATAACAGGAAATATAGCTTTAATGCTTTCCTTATTAAATTGATTTAGTCTGGATCAGGCCTTTTGTATGTTTACATAAGGAACAGCTCATGTTGAACCATGTACTGCTCACTGCTGAATAGGCGTATCTTGGGAATTCACTGTAAAGAAGTAAAATTCATACCCTTGTAGTTCAATTGAGATCTACAAAATGTTAAACAAGCCAGAAAACAGGAATGTTAAATGACATAAAGCTTTCATATCTTGATTGATTATATATATAATAATTTACAATAATTTTGAAAATAAATAGGCAGGGAATAATATGGTTAACTGTTAGGCTAAAACCAATGCTATATTTCCATTCCATGATCAGTGACTCAGGGCAGAAATCTTGTCTTCAGATTGCAGAAGAATCTCCTAAGGAGTTGTTTAAAAATGGTTTGCTCTCAACTTTAGAGATTCTAATTTAGCAGGTATGGACCACATCTCAGAAATATGCCCTGTTCCTTCCTTCCTTTTTCTCTAAACTAGTATCCATATGGATTCTAAAACCCACACTCTGATAACTTGGAACATCATATCTCTTTGACATATGACACTTTAGCTCTGCTGTCTGAATTAAGGTAAACAGGAAAAGAACCAGTAAAATCTAAGATTATTTCATTTATAAAGAGAAATTCATACTTATACTTCTCCTTTCACTAAGCGGAAGTGTCCCTTCTGTGATGGATTTAAAGTTGATTCAATACCAGATCCAAACTATGCATATGAGGTCAGATCTCTAGTAGCATGCCAGAGGTTAAGTATGGATCGATTAAATGGTTTTTATCATTAACTGTTATGAATACATAAATGGGTCCTCAGATTTTCAGATGACAAAGTTGGTAAGTATAGTTAAGATGGTGAATTAGAGAATTCCAATTCCATGATCTTTCAAAAAATTAATCAAAATTAATAAGAGCAATTACAAAATTCTATTTATAAATTCAAATAACCAACATATAGGATGTAGAAGAGATGGCTTAAAAACACTTCATATTTGGGGGTTGAAGTGGCAGCTCAGGGGTTGCGTTGCTTGCCTGGCCTGTGCAATGACTCAGTTGAACCCCAGTGCCATGTACACAAAGGAGTGTTGGAGCAATGAGGGCTACATGAAAAACTAATAGAATTGATTTAAAGAAACAAACCAAGCACTGCACGTTAAATCAACTTAACAACAAAAGTCACTGGGAAAGTTAGGCAACTTTAAGAAAAACAGAAATATCAAAAGCTTTTGTTAAAACTGAGTCTTGTCTTTTAATTTTTAATTGGCATAACATCACAGATATAAAGTTTCACAGTATTAAGGAATCTCTTCCTAATAGTATAATTCTAAAATACTATTATTTCATTAATATTCAAATAGTAAAATAGAATAAGTACATTTTATTTGCATAACTTCAACTGAAGTTAAATAATAATTCACTGACAATCTGGCATCAGAAGGTTGTTTGAGAATGTTATAATATTACAGGTGCGTTTACTTAAAATCCTCATAGATTACTAAAATGTGCAAGTACATGGCATAAAAGTTAACTTCATATATACTAGACTTAGAATAGTCTTATTTAGCAGTGAAGTTTACTGTATTTCCCACCTAAAGTGACTTTCAAAGGCTAACAAAATTTAGGATCCTTTTCTCTAGGTTTCCAAAGATGGTAATAAAATAAACACATTGAATTTATAATGCATTCTTATGAGGGACAGTCATACCTCCTACTTACTCTAATGTTTCTAACAACATGTCTTCACCACACTCCTGTTTTAGGACTCTCCTGTAAAATGTACCATTGCTTCAAATCAACTTTTATTTTATAAACAAGAATCACACACTTTATTTCAACTGTGTTAGCATCCTTTCTCATTCAGATATTTTCCTCATATCTTTTCTTTTTTTTCATTTACTTGAAGTAACTGGTTTTGGTCTTTCACAAAATCTCTATTTCCAAATCCAAGTTGAGTAACACTATTTGAAAATTTCTATGAAATTCTCCTAGTGTTTCTCACACTCTTTCTTTGTTAACCAATCATTATCCAGGGCCTCCCAGCACTAAAAATATTTAATAGAAAACATCTTTTCAGAAATTA